>SOZL01000858.1:0-46860 GCA_009733165.1 Naja naja | reverse complement strand
TCATCCATGGTGGGGAATAGAAGGATTTATACTCCTTGCAGACAGCTGGTCATTTGTACTACAAAGGAGTATAAATCTTTTCATTCCCAAGCCATCCAGTCAAAGGAAGAAGCTTCTCAGATGAGAAGTGAAACGTCTTCAAAAGGAAAACCAGAAAGTTCAAATGTCTCTTTGAAAAGCATTTTGGGACAACCATGACCTGGATTGCTGAGATCTCCACAGACATCAAGTCAGCCATGCTGGCTCAGGAATTCTGGGAGTTGAAGTCCACAGATCACAAAGGGCCATAGTACCTAATGCCTACTTTTAAGGGCAGCATGTAGCTCATTTGCAAATTTCCAAACAGGTCCGAGATTCAGATCATTTGGGAATTCATTTTGAGGGGCTTCAGAGACTGAGCTTTCAGCTATTTTGGCATCCATTGCACTCCTCTAATCTTGCTAAAAGGGACACCCACTTTGTCTCTTAACCCTTTGCTCCCTGGTAAACTAAAAGAAACCCAAATATTTCAGCCTCACCAGTCAGTTGAGATCATGACCCATACAATTATGGCTGAGATGGAAGGTTCTGTTCACACAGCAAAAGGAAGACAAGGTGACTTTTGCAGAAAAAAAATGAAAATCAGCAGATATGAAGACCCACAAGCAAGGGTCTTCAAAGTTGGCAAGTTAGACTTGTGGACTTCAACTCCCAGAATTCCTGAACTAACATGACAGGAGGAGGAATTCTGGGAGTTGAAGTCCACAAGTCTGAAAGCTGTCAAGTTTGAAGACCCCTGCCCACAAGCAAAACTAGTGAACTGTCTCAGCTCTTGGATGTTTCTCAAAAGGGCCCCTTGGTTTTTTTCTCAAAAGCCACTTTTCACCCTAACAGACCCAGCAAACACACACTGTAGAGCCCTTCCTACAACATCAAATCATTTATTTTAGGCCAAAAAGTGATTGTCTCTGGGTTTTGTTTTTGTTTTTACAAATGTGTATCTCTTGAGCCTTCCAGGTACTTTCACTTCACGGCTTCAAACTGGGGAATGTTTTCAGGTAAAGAGAAACCCTCAGTCTCGCCATGTTACCTCCACTTGCCTGTACGATACCTGGAAAGAATGAAAGCACACAACTAACGTTTGAGTCCATTCCTCTGAGGCTGCAATTTACCTCAGAGTAAACACATACCAAATATAGCTTTATGAGGCCTTAAAAATGGAGGGGATGGGAAGGGGTACAAAGCTGCATCCATAATCAGGCTGATTTAGTTTAGTTTAGTTTAGTTTTAATGGACTTATATGCGCTCTCTCCCTAGGGACTCAGGGCAGCTTACAATAAAAAAATAGCAATACAATTAATTAAAAATACATTAAACAAGTGAACTAAGCCCAATAAAGATTAAAACCCAATAAAATTTAAAATAAAATCTGGACTCCTAGCTGTTAATCTGGACTCCTAGCTGTTAATTGCAAAATGTAGGGGCTATTTGTTTAATTAGTGTCATTGCATTTTCTGAATCTGTACAGGTAGTTCTCAACTTACAACAATTCATTTAGTGACTTAAGTTACGGCACTGAAAAAGGATTAAGAGCATTTTTCACACTTATGACCATTGCAGCATCGCTATGTTCACATGATTTACATTTGGATGCTCGACAACTGGTTCATATTTATGACGGTTGCAAAATCCTGGATCACGCATCCTGTTTTATACCTCTAACAAGCAAAGTCTATGGGGAATTCATTCAACCACCATGTTACTAATTCACCAACTGCAGTGATTCACTTAACAGATGTAGCAAGAAAATTTTGTAAAATGGGACAGAATTCACTTAACAAATTTCTCCCTTAGCAACATAAATTCTGGGTTCAATTGTGGACGTAACTCAAGGATTACCTGTATTTGCAGGAAGTTTTAAAAAGGTGGAGTTACAAAGACCAAGTAAAGCCACAGCTTCAAAGGTTTCTGATTTTGCAAGGAACTAAATAAATGCCTCAGTACTTATGTGTCCCCTTTCTCCTTAAGTTCACAATTCTTTCCCCCTCTATTGCAAACAAGGTCAATCACCTTTGCGTAATCCACGAATCTTCAAGTGCTGTGATTTGGCCAGACTGGAACATTTCCCAACCAGCTTGTGCGATCATGGCACCATTGTCAATGCAAAACCTGGGTACAAAATGGTCATGAGGAATCAAAGAATTAAAAAAATGAGAATGTTTCTTAGCGCAGGCTCTCTCTTGTTGTTATTATTATTAATATTATTATTAATGGGATTTATATGCCACCCTATCTCCCAAAGGACTCAGGGCTGCTCACAACAGTAAAAACATACAATACAAAAATTTTAAATTTAAAAATATTAAATAGAAATCCCAAAAACATTAATTAAAACCAGCAACAGCGAATATACACTAATAAAACAAAAACTCCCCCTCAGTCCAGGTCGGCCTGTTGAAATAGCCATGTCTTCAGGTTGTGATGGAAGGATCAAGGTCAGGGGCCATCCGAGCTCCAAGGTGAGGACAGGTGGTCCTCAACTTATGACCACAATGGAGCCCAAAGTGTCGGTTGCTGCGAGACATTTGTAAAGCGACGTTGCCCTGTTTTTACTCCTTCTTGCCATGATTGTTGGGTGAATCCTCGGAGTTGTTCGCTAGTCAGAACAGGGTTAGAGTAATGGCCATTGTCATCGCTTTGAATCTTCACTCATCGGCATACAATAAAATGACATTTTAAGCTCCCCCACTGACTTCACCCGTCAGAAGGTCACCAAAAGGGGATTACGTGACCCTGCTGCAGCCGTTGCAAATACAAGCCAGTGGGCCAAACGCCGAATTCTGACCACGGGAGGCCGCGAACGGTCGTTAAGCGTGGAAAACGCTCATCACTAAGTCACTTTCTCCAGTACTGCTGCAACTTCCAATGGTCACTAAATGAACTGCTTTTCTCTTGCAAACTCAAGGAAGCTCCACAACAGCAAGGTGTGATTGTATCACTTCCCAAATTTGCTACTTGCAGCTTAGTTGAGTCTAGGAGAGAGGAAAATAAGTGGATTCAAGCAACAGGAGGTCAGCCCTGGTTTTGTTAGGCTGCTTAGATCCTGCAAGTTATAACAGAATTGGAAGGGACTTGGAGGTCTTCTAATCCAACCCCATTCTCAAGCAGGAGACTGTGTACCATTCCAGAAAAATCTTTTCTTAAAAGCTTCCAGTGATGGAGTACCCATGACTTCTGGAGGCCAGTTCTTCCACTAGTTTATTGTTCTCACTTGGCATACTGTGTACTGGTCTGGTATGCTGGATGCTCTGCAGTGGATAAGAAGATGCTCCGTAGAGTTATAAACACAGCATAAAAAATCATCGGTTGCTCTCTTTCTTCTTTGGAAGAGATTGCGAAGTCCAGACTCCTCTCTAGAACACTAAAAATCTCCACAGACCGTTCTCATCCTGGACATTCATAGTTCAAACTGTTACCAACAGGGAGGCATTATAGGTGCCTTAAAATGAGGACTAATAGATTGAGAAACAGTTTCTTTTCCAAGGCACTAATTGTCTTGAATCAAACAGTGCATTTTTGATTTAGTCCTGTTATTATTATATTTATTTTAATTTTTAAATACTCGTAGTGTGATTGTGATGTGGTGTTTGGGACACTGCTGGAGTAGCTTGCAAATTTCATTGTATTCATGGAATGCAATGACAATAAAGGTATTCTATTCTACTGTTCTGTGTAGATGACCCCACACAAAAGGTACCAGGTTTTGACCTTCCTTGCCAGCATTGGTCAACTCTGAACAGGATCCACCAACATGGTGTCTGTCATTGTTTACATGGGGTCTTGTCTCTACCCCTCCGCGACTGTGGTGCTCCTCGACAACATATCCATTGCATCATGTCTGCATGTCTATCAAGAGTTTACACTGGCCCAGTGTCTGGTTTTTTCAACATAGACCACCCTGTCCTTGAATGGGTGGGTGGACTGACATTAACATTTGAACCACTAAAAGTCCATGTACTTGCCATATGCTAAATAAATAAACAAATTGTTTCTAACTCTCAAGAAATTTCTCCTTAGTTCTAGGCTGCATCTCTCCTTGGTTAGTTTCCATCAATGGTTTCTTGTCCTGCCTTTTAGTGCTTTGGAAAATAGGTTGACCCCTCTCTTCTTTGTGTCAGCTCCTTAGATACTGGATGCTATTATGTCACTCCTAGTCCTTCTTTTCACTAGAGTAGCCATGCCCAATTCCTGCAACTATTCTTCATATTAGATTAATAGAGTTGGAAGGGACCTTGTAGGTCATCTAGTCCAACCCCTTGCCCAAGCAGGAGACTCTACACCATTTCTGACATTTCTCTTCTTGAAAGACTCAAGGGATAAAGCTCCCACAACTTCAAGGCAAGTTGTTCCATTAGTTGATTGTTCTCACTGCCATATGTTTTAGTCAACAGCCCCCTAATTATCTTTGTTGCTCTTTTCTGCAATCTTTCCAGAGTCCCAACATCGTTTTATAACAGGGTGGCCCAAACTGGAGGCAGTATTCTAAGTGTGGTCTTACTAAGGCTTTATAAAGTTGTCCGGCTGCTTTTGCTGCTAATAAACACCATTAAATCTCTAAAGCAAATGGTGGACTCGCCGCCTAACAGATGCACCCACCCCCTAACAGATGGCTGGAAACGAAGTCTAGGAGGATCTTTGGAAGAAGATGGAGGGTGGATGGGTTCTCACCTTTCATCTGTTGCAAAGAGCTGGGCACTTCTCTCTCTGCACATGATCCCCATCATCTCTTGGAGTCGCTCGTTACCTGCAAAGAAAGGAGCTGTCTCTGATTGGGGAAAAACACCACCAGTTGAAAGGCAACAAGCACCACATCTAGTAGACCAATGTTTCTCCCTCATGAACTATTTTAATATCTGTTGCTTCACGTCCTTCAGGCGTTGTGGGAGCTTCATCCCTGGAAGCTTTCAAGAAGAGACTGGACTGCCGTCTGTCAGACACGGTGTAAGGTCTCCTGCTTGGGTGGGGGTTGGACTAGATGACCTACAAGGTCCTTCCAACTCTTGTTATTCTGTTCTGTCCTGTCTTCAGGTGCTTTGGAGAATAGGTGAACCCCTTAAATATTGGACAGCTGCTATCATGTCACCCCTAGCCTTTCCTTTTCACTAGACTAGACAGACCCAGTTTCCTGCAACCGTCCTTCATAAGTTTTCATAAGCTTTCTCCATCTTGATTGTTTTAATATTGTGGACACTGCAACTGTCATAGATACAAGCCAGTTGCCAAGCATTCGACTTTTGATCACGTGACCATGGGGATGGCCATGTGAAAAACGGTCATAAGTCACCTGTCAAGCCCGAAATTGATATATGTAGCCATTTTATTTAGCCTTACTATATATTCCTTTTCTTTCTTTCTCTTTGCTGGTTATGGGGAAAGGTTTTAGGCTTGCCACATTCCTAAGTGGGAGAAGTGGAGACAGAGATCGTTGTTTAGGCTAGATGGTTCTTCTTCCGTGGGAGCACGAGCTGTCCCTGCTGAGGCCTTGAGATGGAGATTTATGACACCAGGCAATGGTGATTTTATTCTACTGGAGAATGTGACTTTTGGGGCTGTTTCTATCTTCCAGTATTATGTGGTATAATTCTGGGTTGTGTCAAATCGAATTACAACAGACTTTGCCAATTTGATGCTTTCCTAAATAAAAGAAATTGAAAGATGGACTTAGTTCTTTTCCTTTTAAATGGATTTCATCACTTGGAAACCTGACATCACCTTTTTCAGTGCCGTTGAAACTTCTAATGGTCCTTAAACAAATGGTTATAAGTCAAGGATTATGTATTTCTCAACTTCCCCATCTAGCCTTCATGGACAATAGTCCTCCCCAGGATCCAACCAAATCACCTACAGCCAACGCCGCCTACAATTAATGCCTCGCTGGAGCTTGTGTGTGCCATAGCCCGTTCGGTTATCTCCACCAGCATTGCAAAGAGGGTTTCCTGGTGAAGAAGGAGAAATTATGGGATCAGTTCAGAAGCTTTCTGTTCAGCTGTTCATAGTTTTCAGCTATGGGTGGCCCATCCCCCTCTATTTATGCATGCAATATAAAATGCAAATTTACATTCTGAGGTCAAAGTAGTAGATCTTTTCTAGAAACCCATGGGCCTCTTCCTCTTATCCTGGGGCTCAATCTGTCCGTCCTACAAGGTAGACCAGAGCAGTGATGGGATTCAAATTTTTTTACTACTGGTTCTGTGGGCATGGCTTGGTGGGCATAGCAGGGGAAGGAGAAAATCCCCTTCTCTCCCCACCCCACTAACCTGCTTTCCAGATCCATTCTCTTGTGCAGGGCAACAAAAGAAGACCCAGCCAATCAGGGATTCGGAGGCAGAGAATAGATGGGGGCAGGGCCAGTCAGAGGTGGTATTCTGAACTACTCAAAATTTTCACGGTTCTCCAGAGCTGGTCAGAACCTGCTGAATGCCACCTCTGGACCAGACTAAGAAACGAATGCCTTGTAGAGCAGTACTGCTTTTAGTGTAACAGCTAATAACAGAAGGACTCTTTCCACCTTATTTTGTATGAAATAAGGAAGGGCTTCATGAGCTGTTTTCTCAAGTTACTTTCTTGGCCCTGACTCAATCCCCTCTTATCTAATCATTGCCATAGTGGTGGCTTTTCCTTCTGTCCTCCCTCTACATGGTCTTGGGGTTATGACAGCCACCAAAACTGCTGTCACTAAGCGACACAGTGCATGCATGCTGGCTGGGGAATTCTGGGAGTTGAAGTCCACAAGACTTAAAAGTTGCCAAAGTTGGAGAGCCCTGCTCTACAAAATCTGTAGTCCAGATCTGAATTAGTCCCTTACCTGTAGAGAGAAGCAGAGGTCCTCTGGAGTGCAGTCTCCTGCAGACAGCATTCTGTGAGCCACGTCCTGCAAGAGAACAGCACGAATCTTTGGTATCTTATTACAGAGAGTCCTCATTTAGTAACCACGATTGGCCCAAAGGTGCTTTTTTCAACCGGACTTTCTGTTTTTTCTTTGAAGATGTTTCACTTCTCATCCAAGAAGCTTCTTGGTTGCCTCTCGAAAAAACACCTTTGGGACAACCATGACCTGGATGACTGAGAATCTCCATAGACTTTCAGCCATGACTGGGACCATCAACTTGGCTATTAAGTGGACATTAAGTGAAACTCCAGATAAAATAATCTTATTTCAGCTTTCCTTTGCTTTGCGGACCTGAGAAGATCCTAAAAGTGAGGACTGGTCATAAAGCTACTTTTTCATCATTGTATTGTGGATGGCCACTAAACAAGGCAGTCACTAAACAAGGACTACCTTGTTTATTAAAATGCTGCCGTTTGGAGGTTTTCTTCTACTAATATTAACGCTTGCTGACAAAATATAATTTACTAGTTTTTTGCTAACAAAATAAGCGAATGTCCCTCTTTTCAAAATAAGAATGGTATATAAGGGATATCTTTTTTGGAGTCAGAACTGAGGAAATAGTATTAGCACTTAAAACTTATATACCACTTCATGGTGTTTCACAGCCCTCTCTAAGTGGTTTACAGAGTCAGCATATTGCACTCCAAATGATCTGGGTCCTCGTTTTACTGACCTCGGAAGGATGGATGGTTGAGTCAACCTTGATCCGGTCAGGATCGAACTCTTCGCAGTCAGCAGAGTTAACTTGCAATACTGCTTTCTAACCACTGTGCCCCCACGGCTCTTGTCTTTAAGGGCTTGAGTGGTACATTATACAGGAGGGTGGGGCATAATAGTTACAGGTTAATCAATTGTTTTATAAGCAATAACATTTATTTTGTTTAAAGAGCTGATATGGCCGCCTATCTCAGATGGTGATTTTAAGCAGCTCACCGTAACTAATGAAAACAATGGAAGGAAGAAGAATTAAGTTTTTTGCACACTCATCATGCAAGGTGGGTTGAATCCTTCAGGGCTCTATCCTATTCCTGCATTTGACAATCACATTCCCCTTTCAAGCCCACAAGTTGGAGGTAAGAGCATAGCAGCCTCCAAAAACACCACAATGGGCAAATAAATAAAAGAACCATAACAGGTAGTCGTGGAGAATGAACAAACCAACATTTAAAGCTCTTTCCTGAACTCAGCTCCTAGCAAAGACACGGGCACATCCATGCATGGCAAAAGAGGGCATGTGCTTTCTTCTAGGATATGGTTTTCATCTTTGTCTGAACAACTTATCATTTCCTACTTAGCAATTCTGTGTTGCATCCTACTTAGCAATTCTGAGACCCAACTGAATGGCCGGAGTTGACTTTGTTGTGTTCTTAAAGGCAGCGTTTCAAAAGAAAAATTTCCCCTCTCAATTTCCAACTGTTGCTTTGTGGGATTTGAATCCTACATACCTCTATATGGGACAGAATCCCAGAGAAGGACACGTCCATGCCTTTCACTGTATAGGGAAGCTCGATCAACTTTTGACCCTGTAGAGGAAAAGAGGAAGCACTGAATCTCCTTCTCCTGTATGGACCTGTAATCTAAGATAGTGTCTCCAGAGCATTGTTTCCAGAGGTGGTATTCAGCAGGTTCTGACCAGTTCTGGAGAACCGAAGCAGAAATTTTGAGTAGTTTGGAGAACCAGCAAATACCACCTCTGACTGGAGATTTTACAGTATCCTTTCCTGCCACACCAAACCACACCCACAGAACCGTAGTAAAAATTGAATCCCACCACTGATTGTTTCTCAACCTTTGCAAACATCAAGCCATGTGGACTTCAATTCCCAGAATTCCCCAGTCACTATGAACTCCAGAGAACTTAAAATGGCTAAGGATGAGGAACATAGCCCTGGAGAATCAAAACAGTCCTCACATTCGAAAAACAAGAAACAGAGCAATGCACCAAGCTTCTATATTTCAAAAGATGAGAGAAAGACCACCATCTACTCTTTAAATGCTACCAGTCTGCATGTTCATCTTTGTAGCATATAGCAAAACAAGGAACTGCAACCAATAACTTTTGCTTGACTTAGTAAAATACTAGCTCGATACACCCTTCACTCTGAAACTATGTGGTGGGCTTAGTTTTGGAGAAAATAAGGGGGAATTCTGCCTCTGCCTACCAGCATCCATTGGTATTCATCTGGCTAGTGTCCTGTCAGTATGTGAGAGAGTTGAGGGCTGTTTGGAAACTGAAACAGTATTTGCTGTGGTGAGCAAGGAGACAGCAAGGAGCCTGGGCATGGCTTAGGTCTGTGATGGCAAACCTATGGCACACATGCGGAAGCAGCACGCAGAGCTACTTCTGCCAGCATGCAAGAGGTTGCCCGGAAGAGCCCCATTGCACATTCATGCACGCTCTCAGCCAGCTGATTGTTGGGTATCTGGCACGCATGTGGAGGTGCAGGACACACGCACACATGCATAGAGATGCATAGCAGGGGGGATAGTGTGTGCATGCAGGGGCATGAGGGGTCCTCGCGCATTGCCTTCTGGGTGGTGCCACGCACGTGAGCCCAAAATGGTTAGCCACCATTGGCTTAGGTCAACTGTTCTGTACAAAGGTGCTTGGTGCTGTGAAACTAAAACTGAAACTGAAACTCCTCTCCTCTGCTTGTGTTTTGCATTTGGAACAGATTTCTTTCAGGTGGGAGGGTAGAACTCCTTAGCATCAGAGCATATTAATAATAATATACAAAATACGAATGCTCTGATGGTCATTTTGAAAAATCCTTTCTTAGTGAGCACCTAGAAGCCAAAAGGAACATATGTGCCAAATTTCAAGTTTGTAGGCTTTATGGTTCTGGAGATTTTATGATGATGCATGAGTGGTATTTCGCTTTTATATATATAGCTATATGATGCTCATATGTGGATCATCCTTTGTTGAAAACACAGAATTCAGAAGAGGCTAGTTAACGTTTACTCACAAATGAAGGCAAACTTCATTCTACAAACTACAATCACAAAACTGCAGCTCTCTTACTTTGGCCATATCATGCAGGGGAAGTCACTGAAGAAAGCAATTATGTTGTGAGAGTAAGCAGTAAAAGGAAATTAGGCCGAACAGTGTCAAAGTGGACACCAGCCAGAACATAAAACAACTCAGAGAAATGGAAGACTGGAAGATGTGGAAAGATCTGGCCCATAAAATCGCCAAGAGCCAGGCGCAATTAAATGGATAACATCAACATAATCTACTAAATACACACATGGAAAAGAGGTGGATCAGAACATATTACCATATGTGGTAGACATGCGTATAAGCTAAAAGATATTGGACAAAAGTACACATGGTTGGAAAAATGATAAAGTAACTTATAGATTCGAAGCCTGAATTATTTTAATAGGGATGGTATCTGAAAGTTACAGCAAAGAAGAAATATATTTAATTATGCATGTATTAACAGCAGCTAGGATTGTATTTGCTCAGAATTGGAAAAGTGATAAAATACCGGCAAAGGGAAAAGTGATTGAGAAAATATTTGAATGTGCAGAGATGAATAGATTAACACTGGCAATTAAAGAAAAAGAAAAACTGAATATTACATAGTATGGGATCTATTTTATCAACAGTTGGAAAATAAAACAAGTTAAAATTGAGTAGATGAATATATAGAGAAATAAGATCTTATAAAAGTAATAGATAATGGCTTATAAAGAAAATGTGATTATTGTTATATTGGTAAGAAAAGTACTAATTACAGTTGTGAACAGAAGATATATACCCAGTTGACGACTGTGTAAATGAAAGATGGAATTATTGTAAATATACAATAAAAAATATGGGGGAAAAAAGGAAAAGAGATGGATCCTGTTAATTTCTTGCTATGACCCTTTGAGATGCTTCCTGAAGATTTTATGTATGTGTCAAAATTATTTAACTTTGGTCCAGACCGAGGAGATGGGACCAACATCTGGTACATATTAAATACATTTAACAAAACAAAGAAAAGGATGGTGGGAAGGTTTTCCCTATTATGACTTACTTGTTGGCCATCTGTTCGATGTTGTAGCCTGGACTGGGATCATTTGAGATCTAAGACAAGAAGCGAATAAAAGAATCAGATTTCCACAATACTAATAGCAATAGCACTTAAGACTTATATACCTTTACAATGCTTCACAGCCCTCTCTATGTGGTTTACAAAGTCAGCATATTGCCCTCAACAATTTGGGTCCTCATTTTACCGATCTCAGAAAGGATGGAAGGCTGAGTCCTTGAGCCTGTTGAGATTCAACTGCCAAATTACAAGCAGCCGGCAGGCAGCAGAAGTAGTCTGCAGTACTACACTCTAACCACTGCACCATCGTGACTCATGTGGAAAGACCTGGCTCATAGCATCACCAAGAGTCAGGCGCAATTAAATGGATAATAATACTTGACAATAGTCAATAACCCGACTTAACAATCCATAGGAAAGACACAATGTCCATGGATAGTGGCCATTGCAGTACCTGGAGACAGTAGAAAAGAAGATAAAAATTGGAGAAAATAAGAAAAGATATAAATAGAAGTAGAGTGACTGTAGCAAAAGAAAGCAAAGATTTGTTTTAAGCCGAGAAGTATCTTTAATACTGTTTTGGCTGAGACCTTCTTATAAATGAAATTATTCTCTTGTGTATATTCAGAGACTAAACTTCAAATTATTAAACTGAAAATTATGAAAATAACCCGACTTGGCAGACTTTGTGTGTTAGAGTCCAGTTCCTCTGATCTTTGTCAGCACATCTTGATTGGAGATGTCCCAAAGGTCCTTTTTTCAGGAGGCAACTGGACTTTCTTATTCTTTCTTTGAAGACATTTCGCTGCTCATCCAAGAAGCTTCTTTAGCTCTGACAGGATAGCAGGGAATGGAAGGATTTATACTCCTTGCAGATAGCTGGTCATTTGCATTCTTTTTGTTGTTGAAGCACTTGAAGGTTTATTTGTGTCCTCAGGGTCACCTGAATAGTGCTCCTGGTTTCTGTAGTCTGCATTTTTTTCCTGGAAATCCTTCCATCCCCACTATCCTATCAGAACTGAAGAAGCTTCTTGGATGAGAAGAGAAACATCTTCAAGAAGAAAAACAAGAAAGTCCAGTTGCCTCCTGAAAAAGCACCTTTGGGACAACCATGACCTGGATGACTAAATCTCCATAGACATGTATCAGGTTATGTTCCTCCTCCAAATTCATCTGTATCTTCATGAAATAATCGGGGGGGGGAAATAGAACCCATAATTTTTTCTGAGCCTCAAAAGGTCTCTAATGCCACACAGCCCTACTGAACCTCTTCCAAATGTGAACACTCAGAAAGAAGCCCCATAACATTTACATACGATCTAATGAAGCCAACTTGCATTCTCATCTATGTTCAGCTGTTCTTACCTTCAACACTCGAGCAAAACGGTCCAGGCAGTTTCCCACAGCGATGTCTATAGTTTCCCCAAATATCGATAGCGATGTTCAGAGTAGGCAATGACCTGGATGGGAGGAAGAGGCAGGCACAGTTATAAACCCCTTAACTTACGAAGTTAAGGCTCAGCCAATCTCACTGTACACATGTTGTACTCTGACAGTAAAAGTAATAATAATAATACATTCGATGTGCCGAGATCCAGATAGGCCAAACAAAGTTCTTTTTCCTACCTTCTTAGATGGAAATCATTAGGTTCAAAACAATAACAAGGCAAGAGAAACCGAACAAAATAGCAATATGTTTGGTGAGGCCTGGGAAATCCACAAAATGTACTGTGCACTATAAAATGTCAATCAACAAGTGGAGTCTAAGCCACCTTGTCCCCAGGGCCTGCTGGAAAAGCTAGGTCTTTTAAGGCTTTCTGAAAAGACAATCTCAAGTTCATTTGGACTTCAAGAGGAATGGAATTCCAGAAGATAAAGATGACTACTGAAGGAAGTCCAACTTGGACTCTCTGCTTTACTGATGAGTCCTGGAAAATAATGATGGTTCTGGCCAGATGTTATTGACTGGACAAAAGCCATCTACATGTCTCCCATGGTTTCAACGTCATTATTGTCTTCTCACACCAAGTTCTTTGACAGTGCTGGACTTCAGACTAAGGAACTTAATGATGCTGCCTGCTCAGAAGTGCTTATTTGCACTAAACTATAACATGGGTTGCTTTGTTTCCGATAACTATTGTAAATGGGCCACTACAAACCAACTATAGATTATTCAGCTGAGTGTGAATTGAGTTTGAAGCTGAGATAATACTTCCCACTAAGCTATGATATGGTCTCCTGGTTTTTATTTTGGTGGGTCATGAACTCAATTGCTGCTCTGTAAATCATGATTTTTGGATAAAGTGATAGGCATGAACTTGGGATATAATGGTTTACATTAAACTATGGTTTAGCACAATATGCAAATCCACAAATCTCTTTTCTTCTTCAGTACCTGAGTGTTTCCACCGCTGACATACAACACTGTTGGGTTCTTCGCGACCGTCACAAGCCGCCCCATCTCAATGTGTCCGACACAATGATTCACTCCCAGAAGCGGCTTCCCCACAACTGGGCCACTGTCCTGGCCACAACAGCCACAGTCACCAGGGGAGCACCCATTCCTGGACCTGAAAGATGAGAAAATATACATTAAGTCCTTGACGTACAGCTCTCAAATTTTATTTTGCATTGATTTGTTTTGGTAGGCCTTACAGACTAGTTACTCTTCAACCTACAACCACAATTGAGCCCAAAATTTATGATGCTAAGTGAGAAATTTGTTAAGTTTTTGCCCTATTTTATGACTTTTTTTTACCACACTTGCTAAGTGAATCACTGCAGTTGTTAAATTAGTAACACCGTTGTTAAATGGCTTCCCCATTGACTTTGCTTGTCAGAAGGTCAAAAGATGACGCACATGAACTCTGGACACTGTAGTCATATGAACCAACTATCAAGCATATGAATGTAAATCATGTGACCATGGGATTGCTACAATGGTCATAAGTGTGAAAAAAGGCCATAAGTCACTTTTGTACACAGTGCTGTTGTAACTTCGAACAGTCACTGAATGAACTGTTGTAAGGAGAGGACTACTTGAATTATAATTATACCATTCACCGATTTTATTGTACCAATCTGGGACATTTAAAACATGCCTTGATTAAGAAGATTGTCTAGGAGTAGAGAACTTGGTGGTCCTTTAGATGTTCTTCAGATGTTGCTGAAATATACAGTTCCCTACAAGTCCAGCCAGCATGGCCAACAAGAAGGTTACCAGAAGACGGAGTACAGCTATAGGTTCTTCAAGGACCCTTAATCAAATTAATTAAAGCAGTGGTCACCAACTAGTGGGCCAGGGACCACTGGTGGTCCATGAGAAAATTTTAGTGGTTCTCAGAGAAATGTCCCCACAAAGCACTCCCCCAAAGCAATCCAGGCTTCACGGAACAAAAGGCTGTGCTGCCCACATGGCCCGCCCACGCTGGTCCCCACCCTTACACCAAGCAAACCTTACCTTAAGTAGAGCCACCCAAGCTGGAACTGGAAGGTAAGACCAATGGCAGGGGAGGAAATCGCCCAGGGTGACTTAGCTGACATTGGTGGGAAAGTCAGTCCCATATTCCAGAGCTTCAGTAGTCCCAAGACTGGCCCTTTGGTCATCCTGGAGCAGTCCATGGCAAGCCAATGCACCTGGGTGGAGGAGCAGCTGCTCCAGGATGACCAAAGGCCAGTCCTATGACTACTGCAGCTTTGGAATATGGACGACTTTCCACCAGACGCCAGCAAGCCACCCTCAGTCAAAATTGGGTAGGAGCCGGCGGGAGGGAGGGCCATATCATGTTAGGGGGAAGGCTGTCCCCTGCATCCGGCCGATGGCCCGACCTCTTCTCAATCCCTGGGGGTTTTGGGATCTAGGATCCCTGGGCTCCGGCTGGTGTATTTTAATGCCAGGTCTGTGGTGAATAAGGCACCTCTCCTCTGGGAAGTCATTGAGGAGGAGGCCGCAGACCTGGCCTGCATCACCGAGACCTGGCTGGGACCGGACGGTGGAGTCCCTCTGGTTGATATATGCCCCCCCAGGTTTCCGGGTTATGCACCGGTCTCGACCCCAGGGAAGGGGTGGAGGGGTGGCTGTTGTTATTCAGGAGACCCTGTTTCCAAGGGAGGTCCCTGCTCGGAGATAGGCTGTGGAGTCCTTCCTCTTGAGGTTTGGGCCTATGGGTCTGATGGGCGCAGCTGCTACATACCTGTCCCCAGCTGTGTATCAGCCCTGCCTGAGCTGCTCGATGCCATCTCGGGTGGTGTGGAGTTCCCAGAGCTTATAGTTCTGGGTGACTTCAACCTGCCCTCCTTTGGGGCGCCGGTTTGGCCCAGGAATTTATGGCCTCCATGGGGTCCATGGCTCTAACCCAGATAATAGATGGCCCGACTCATGAGGGGGGCAATATGCTCGACCTGGTTTTGTCTCTCGAGCGGTGGCATAGTGGCCTGGGGATGGTGTTACAGCAATCCATCCCGTTCCATGGTCAGACCACTATCTCCTACGGCTGGTCTTCCATCAATCTAGAAATGATTCTAGAAAATGTTTAAAAATGAGATTTGTCAATAACCAAGATTCGTTATTTTTATTATTATTTTGGAACCATAAATAAACCTTGGGGATATGTGTGCAGAAACCCGTTTGATTAGAGATATATTGTAAGGTAGCTTTTCTTTTTTCCTTTTTCTTTTTTTTTCTTCTCTATCTTTCACTTTAAAATGAATGATTATAATTATGCTACTATATTAACCACTGAGGTGTCACTTTCAAAGTAGTAAAGGGGGCAAGTCTAGGTTTTTTCTTCTCATTCTTTTAGTGTTAAAACCTGTACAGATTTAGAATCATGGAGAGAATATGTGATGAAAAGGGCAAATCTGACGATAAAAGAATTCTGTAAATGATAAAAGTATTAACAATGTGAAGATAATTAAAGGATAGATATGGATGAACTATATCTTTAATATGATGGGCAAATATATTGTTGTTTGTAAGATTTATAAATGATGTTTTAAAATATATATATATACTGGCAATTAACTCAAAATGAACTGGGGGTTATACAGATTGAGACTAAGATTTGAGATTAGGATTAATTTCTCTGACCCTTCGCTTGCTAAAATGGAATAGAAGCAAAAAATGGGATAAAATAGGAAGTTAAATGTTTAAAATGAATATAGATTTACTGTCATATTTGCATGTAAAAGTGACGACCCCGGAACATGCTGTCTACTGAAAAGAGCTGTTTTAAAAATGGTTAAAAATTGAATAAAATTTGTTATATATAAAAAGCTGCCCCACAATCGGCTGATAAGGAGCAACTTAGATGGTTCCTTTCTAACAACTGCTGAACAACATCAACTTCTTCACACAAAAGTTTTAGACAGCTTCTTTTGAAACATTGTTCCTCATTTATTGTTAAACCTATATGCCAGCACCAGTCTCCACTTACTTTGTTTTATTATTTTTATCTTACTTAACTTTATTACTAAACACCAAGTCAGTTTGTACCTGATGTTTCTTTATTACCCTTGCTACACCCACTCATATCACAAGGTAATTGACCATTTATTGGGTAATAGCAGGAGCTCAATGTTATTTCTACCCTTCAAGGCAGTTTTAGAGATACAGTTGGCTTCTTGATTTTCCATAACTGTTTCCTGTGTTTCTTGACTAAAGAACCACCTTATAAAACATTTACTTTCATCTTTCCAGACCTGTCAATTTTACCACTTTCAGTTAGTTGATTTCTGATTTTCAATGTTTATCTTTCATGAGCGTCTTTAGCAAGGCTACGGGGAGGGGGATGTAGATCATTTCAGCAGGGGTGGGATTCTACCGGTTCGTTCCAGTTCTATAGAACCGGTTGTTAATGTTCCCAATAGTTCGGAGAACAGGTAAAATGGATCCCTGGCTGGACCCGCCCCTCTCCGCCTGCTCCTCTGCTCCTGGAACCATTTTTTATTATTGCGCATGTGTGAAATTTGTCTGCATGTGTGACAATCCTTGCCTCATTCTCCCCCGCCCACCTCTTCCTTTCCAGCCCAGTCATTCATTATTGCGCATGCGCGACATTCTGACATTTTCCTGCCCGGTGCCATCTCTCTGAGCAGCAGCAGCAGCAGCAGAGCCAGCCATCCAGCCAGCCATCGCTGCCTGCCTTCTTCCACCTTGCTTGATCTAGGTGAGTGACGTCAAGCCGCAAGCCCCGGTCACCACCGCCGCTAGCCACCCCCCCCTACCGGCCTGCCTCCCAGACCTGCCTGCTTTTCCCAGACTGCCTTTCAGTCCTGCCTGCCTTGTCCAGACTGCCTTTCAGGCCTGCTTTGCCTGGAATGCCTCCTAGGCCTGCCTTGCCCGGACTGCCTCCCATGGATGTGGATCGGTGAGTGAGCTACAAGCAAGCCCCAGTCGCCACCACTGCTAGCCACCCTCACCCACCTGGCCTGCCTCCCAGGCCTGTCTGCCTTGTCTGGACTGCCTGTTTCACCTGGATTGCCTCCCCTTGCTGCTGTTACCAAAGAAGCAGTATTGGTGAGACCTCCAAGCAAAACCCAGTCACCTACCTGCTGCCACCAGCCCCTTTGAGTGCCAACTCCTACGCCACCCAGCCGCCTCACTGATGCTGCCTGCCTTGCCTGCTGCCATCTTCCCTCACCTGTGGCCCTCCATTGTTACTGCTTTGCCTTCCACCACCGATTTGTGAGTGAGGAGGCAAAGGCAGCAAGCCCGTTGGTTGCCTACCTCCTCCTGCCGCCACTGCCACCAGCCCGAGTCGAGTGCCAACTCCCAGGCTGGCCACCCAGCCATCCTTGCCACAAGAAGACCAAGGAGGACCCTGACGTAGCTGGCTAGCCAAGTTGCCTGCCTAATTTTTGGTAAGTTGCTTTATTTTATTTCTTTATGTATTTATTTAGTGTCTGTTTTGGTTTTTATTAATCATAAAAGGAAAACATACTAAAATAAATAAATACATACATAAATAAAAATTATTTTGCTATTGTTAGATGTCGATACTTCTGTTTGTTTCTCCGTTGCTTTTTGCTATTAGGAAAAAGCAAAGCAGAAACATAAATATCAGTATGTAACAATAACAGTAAAAACCAGATTATCAGAGGGTGAGTCAGATAGGACATGATTTAGACACGCACACAGAGCCAACAAATGAGGGATGCTATTGTGTATATTTTTATACTTGTAAAGGAGGGTGATCTGATAATATTATGTCAATGTTCTCACAATCAAAGAATTTGGCCTGCTAGATGCATTGAACATTCCATCTCAATGCCTCCAACTTGCTGAATTGACTCTGCAGCAAAATTTCCTCTTTGGTGACATGGTTGTGCCAAGGGACTCCCAGAATGGAGGTGTAAATATTCAACTTATGACAGAATAAGTTATGACACAAACCAATTGTTTCCATTCAGTGTTCTACTTACTATCAAAACCATGGGAATTTGGACTGTCCAAAGGGATGGAGGTGCTGTAGACAGTAAGAAAGGTCTCTTCTAATATAGATGCCACAAATATTTATTGAGATACTCTGCCTGATATTGTTTGCATTCATAAAGCATTGCAAAGCATTGAGATGAACAGGAAGAGGGTTTCAAGGAAAATGTCAGAGTATATTCATGAACTGGAATAGAGCATGGTAACAAGGTCAGCCAATGAATAGGCATAGCAACTAAGTCAGCAAATGACAACGATTTGGAAATTGAAACTAGAAGTAGCTTAGGCCTGGCACTATATTAAGGTCAGCAGCTCTGAAGGTTGTCACTACATTTTTTGTGATTTGTCTGCTAAGCTCCTAGGCTAATATTTGCAGGCAGTTATTCAAAGCCTGCTAGCTAGAATTGTTATCTTGTCTCCATAACAATGAGATAAGAATGTCTTGTGATTTCTGATTTACTGCATGCTTCAAAAGTTTTTTCTTAACTTCCTGTAACTTCCTTTGTACTATTCCTGTATATGCCTTTTGTGTGTGATTAGCTGCGGTATGTAGTCCATTAGGTTTTATTATTTTGTGAATAAAAATATGTTTCTTAGATTACTTTCGGGTTTTATTTAATCAAAGTTGACAGCAAAGAAAGGCACGGTCCACCTCTAATTAGCAGGGATTTATGGAAGCTGGTTTTACTCCTGACAAATGGTAGCAGAGGATGGTTTCTTTCAAAGATTTATGATGTTTCAAAGGTTTATGATGTTTTTCTTTGCTAGTTGCTTTGATAACAAGCGTTAAGGTATTTTTAAGCAATTAGTTCACAACATCCGAGGATAGTTGTGTTAATTAGCAAGATGCCATGCAAGAAAGCAAAAAATAAATGAAGGGCTCAGTCGGAGGAAGATTTATCACTTTCTAACCTAACTAAGGAGGCTGCTCAGAGAGCTTCAGACAGCCAGTCTGGAGTTTGGCAAACTCCCCCACTTGCTTCAGCAACGTGTTTGGAAGAAGCTGCCATGGAAGGAGAACGAGAGATAAGGTCTGTAATTTCTTCTGTTTATGATGCATGCTCCCAAGCTATTGTCCAGGAAAAAGCCCAGCTTGAAAAAGAAAAAGCCCAAGAATATGTAAAGCTTGGTGCTAAAGTTTTATAGTCAGCTGAGTATTCTTCACCCAAAGAGAAAGGTGAAATTCATTATTCTCCAATGACTTTAGAGCAGACAATGCGTCAGAAAGTTGTGCATGATTATCTGCAGCAAATTGAAGTTTTTGAACAAAATATAAAGCAGGCTAGGGCCTTTGCATCATCCCTTCAGCCAGATAAGTGTGTTTTTCAAGTTTCTGACCCCTCCATCTTGCCTTCTTCAAAACCAAGGGACCACCCACAAGTTGGTCACATGGTTATGGTGTCAGACCAATCAGAGCAGAGAGCTTTACTTACATCACAGCTAACTCGTGATTTGCCTTGTGCTACTGACTCAGCAAGAGCTTCTGCATTTTATAATGTTGTAGCACCATCTGCTGGCAAATTGCATGCAATACAGGAACAATTACAAATTTTACACAGATCTTTTGAAATGTTGTCAATGGGCCAGTCAAATGTACAAGCTATTATATCTCCTGCAGTTGCTCCAGCTGTGTAAATGCCTCCTGTGGCTTCCCAAATTGCACCAGCTAGGCTTCCTGATATAGCTGCTATTAAAATTCCTCAAATTCCTCAAATGTAAATGCAAATGCCAGCACCTCCAGCAGGCCAAATTAATGTTGCTCAAATACCAATGGCAGCTCAACAACAACAAGTTCACATGCAGCCACAGGTTCGTCCAGCAATGGCACAGCCACAAATGCCTTTAGCAGGTCAACCAGTGCCAGCACCAGTGCTAGCTTCAGCGCCCCCTGGTGTCCAAGTGCCTATTGCTCAGCACACAGTTGATCATGTATGCAGAATTTTAATCGAAGAAGAAGCACTTATGCAAGCCACGCCACATTTGAGAGGACCACCTGCATCAAGAGCTCCAGTGAGGCATTACTTCCTAGGAAGAGTCTTCGTACCAAGGATGCCAAGATGCTACATCTGCCATCATGTGGGACATGCCACCTGGGATTGTCCCCAATGATCTCCAGCACCCACCACGTACCAGCCCAGAGGAACAGATTCCAGAGGCAGGGGTAGAGGTGGAAGATAAGGTCATCGTGGTCCCAGGCATGATCTACCAGCTCCACACATCACATTGGCGTTAACAGACGATCTTTATCCAGAGTATGACAGACAACTTCTCTGGACTTTAGACAGTGGAGCAGCAGTGCGAGTTACCTACAGAAGAGATCTGTTCACAGAGATGCAGAAGCCTGAACTTGACATGTGTGAACTGTACACTTTTTGAAGCTATCTTATTCAGGTCATGGGAAAAGGAACTGTTTATATTGAAGAGCTTGATGCAGTTATTCCTGATGTTTATTATACACCAACAGCCACCTGTAGTTTGCTTAGTCAGAGTCATTTGTCAAGAGTGTCCAAGTACCAGGTTCACCATTTTGAAAAAGCAAGTTATGTGGTTAAAGAGGGTAATATTATTGCTAAAACCATATTAATTAGTGGCGTTTATTACCTAAAGCCAAAGTCTAACTCACAAGCACAGGCAAGTATAAAATTTCCAAAGGAGAGCACAGGCCCAGGGAGAGATGTTCCAGAGAGAGATTCTGTCACTACTCCAAAGGCTCCTAAAGCCAACAAAAAGAAAAATATGAAACAGTTTGCTCAAAGCAAGCCTGAGGTTCCTCATAAAAATGTTGAAAATTCACTAACAGGTAAACCTTTGCATTCCAGGAGTATCCATAAGTGGCATAGACGACTAGGGCATTCCAGTTTTTGTGTTCTGAGAATGACGCCGGAATTTGTGAAAGGTTTGGATCTGAAGGGGTGTAAGGTGTTCTTGGATTGTGCTGTCTGCAAGAAAGCCAAATCCAAAGCAGCAGCTGTTCCAAAACACGCTACGCGCCTGTCTACACGCATTTTTGATTTGGTACACACTGACATGGTAGGTCCATTTGCACCAACACTTGGTAAAAGATATTTCTTAACAATTGTTGATAATTATTCTAGATATGGATTTGTATTTCCTATGAAGGAAAAATCAGAGACCTTTCAGATCTTTAAAGACTTTGCAACTTACGTCAATACCCAAAACAATGTGCGCATCGGTAGAATTCAAAGCGATCACGGTGCTGCATTCATGTCTCAGCGTTTTCAGGACTGGATGCATAAGAATGGAATTCTGCACCAGACCTCAACCCCTTACGTTCCTCAAGAAAATGGAGTGGCAGAACGAAGGAATGGCGTTCTACAAACCATGATGCGATGTCTCCTAAAAGATGCTAATCTCAGTCTCCCATACTGGGGTGAAGCTATTAAATATGCAAATTACATTATTAACCGCATCTGGAGTAGTGTAATAAATCAGACTCCTTTCTTCAAGTTATATGGGTACAAACCCGATCTCAAAAATATACATATTTTTGGTTCATATTGTCACTGCGTTTTTTTGGTTTGTCTGTTCAAGCTTCCAAGCTCATATTCTAGCAAGCAGGTGTCTGCTAGCCTGCACTGTGTTATCTTGTCTCCATAGTAATAAGATAAGAAAGTCTTGTGATGTTTTGATCCACTGTGCATGTGTACAGAGTTTATACTTCACTTCCTTTGTAACTTCCGTTATATTTTCCCTTTGTTCTTTTTCTATATGCCTTGGTGGAGATTAGGTTGCAAACATGTAGCTCCGTGTAGGTTTTTCTTATTTTATAAATAAAAATGTTTTTAGATTACTTTCCAGGTCTAATTTTTATCATCATTGACAGCAAAGAGGAACACGGTCTATCACCTCTAATTAGCAGGGATGTTTTGGAAGACTTTTTACTCCCTGGCAGAAGGGTTTCCAAACCTTTGAGAATGGTAGCAGAGAAAGGCTTGACATTGGTAGAGAGGATGGTTTTTTCAAAGCTTCAAAGCTTCAAGGTTAATTATGTTTTTCTTTGCTCGTTGTGATGCTGGGCTTATTTTAGTTAGTTCCCCAGGTCTGAGGACCTGGTGAATAACTGCAAGATAATGCCTCGAAAGAAAGCAAAGATGAAACAAAGGAGGACTCTGTCCGAGGACAATTTATGGCAGTCACTCCCACATACTTCTGCCGTGGAAGAGCCATGAGAGACCAGGTCTGTAACTTCTTTCTATATCTATGATGCATGCTATGATGCTTCCCAAGAAAAAGCTCAGTCTGGAAAAGCATATACTCAAGACTATGAATTACTTGGAGCAAAGCCTAAAGTTGTACAGTCAGCTGAGCATTTTTCATCCAAAGAGAAAGGTGAAATTCTTTATTCTCCAATGTCTCCAGAGCAGACAACGAGGCAGAATCTTATGCATGGTTTTTTGAGAAAAATTGAAGGTTATGAACAAAATATAAAGCAAGCCGAGGCTTTTGCATTATCTCTTCAGCCAGATATGGGTGTGGTTCAAGTTCCTGAGCCCTCCATCTTGCCTTCTTCTTGGAAGCCAAGGGTCTACCCACAAGTTGGTCACATGGGTGTGGTGTCAGACCAATCAGAGCCAAGAGCTGTGCCTACATCACGTGGAGTGTCTTATGATCCTGACTCAGCGAGAACTCCTGTGTTTTCTAATGTTGTAGCGCCATCTGCTGATGAAATGCATGCAATAAATGAACATAAAAAAATTTATACAAATCTTTTGATGAGATGTTAATGAGGAAATCTTTTTTACAAGATAATATATCTCCAGTTATGCAAATGCCTCCTGAGGTTACCCAAATTGCATCAACTCAGCTTCCTGATATAGCTGCTAGTAAAATGCCTCAGATGCAGATGCCAGCACCAATTGGTGGTGCTCAAATTCCAATAGCAGCTCAACAGCAACAAGTCCACATGCAGCCACAAATGCATTTAGCAGGTCAACCAGTGCCAGCACCAGTGCCAGCTCAAGCGCCCCCTAGTGGCCAAGCAGGTATTGCTCAGCGCACAGTTGATCATGTATGCAGAATTTTAACTGAAGAAGAAGCACTCATGCAAGCCATGCCACATTTGAGAGGACCACCTGCATCAAGAGCTCCAGCGAGGCGTCCCTTCCGAGGAAGAGGCTTCGTTCCAAGGATGCCAAGATGTTATATCTGTGATCGTGTGGGACATGCCACTCAGGATTGTCCCCAACGAACTCCAGCACCCGCCAGGTACCAGCCCAGAGGAACAGATTCCAGAGGCAGAGGCAGAGGTAGAGGACAAGGTCGTCGCAGTCACAGGCGTGATCTTCAAGCTCCATATATCACATTGGCGTTAACCAACGATCCACAACCTGATCCAGAGTATGACAGACGACTTCTCTGGACTTTAGACAGTGGAGCAGCAGTGCATGTCACCTACAGAAGAGATATGTTCACAGAGATGCACAAGCCTGAACCTGACATGTGTCAACTGTACACTTTTTCAAACTATCCTGTTCAGCTCAGGGGAAAAGGAACTGTTTATATTAAAGAGCTCGATGCATTGATTTTTTTTTAAGTTTTATTATTTTCCAAAAAACAAACAAGACAAACAAACATACAATACACAAACCAATCTCAATTTCAAGTGTGTCAGTCGGTCACAAATCTCAGTGCCCTCTCCTCATCATGCATACTCTCTGTTACAGAAAAAAAAGCTATAATCGTTATTATTAATTCTCTATCATGTTATAATCTCTATATTATATTTCCTTTCAACAATTCTATTTATCTCCATTATTCCATATATCACCAAGCTTTTTTATCTAACCATTGATAAAACATATTCCATACCTTATAAAACTGCTTTTCTTCTTGATCCCTAATTTCAAATGTTAATCTACTCATTTCGGCACAGTCCAAAATCTTCTTAATCACTTCCTCCTGTGTAGGTATCTTATCATTTCTCCAATTTTTAGCAAATACAATTCTAGCAGCTGTCAGTACATTAACAATCAAGTATTTCAGTTCTTTGTTAAGTGTCTCTGGTACAATTCCCAACAGGAATATCTCGGGTTTCAAGTCTATATGTTGTTGTGTCATTTTTTCCAACCACGTGTGGATTTTAGTCCAGTATCTTTTGGCATCAGTGCAAGTCCACCACATGTGGTAGTAGGAGCCAGGTATCTGATGACATTTCCAACACTTATCCGATTTATCCTTAAACATTCTTGCAATTCTTCTCGGAGATAGGTGCCACCTGTAAAACATCTTATACAAATTTTCTTTATATGCAGTTGACATTGTCATTTTATAATTCTGATCCCATAGTGTTTGCCATCTCTCTAAATCTATCCCATAACCAAAATTCCCCCCCCCAAGCAATAATTGTTTCCTTAACCTGCTCCTCTTCCATTCTAACTTCTAATAAATATCCATAAAGTTTTTTAATCACTTTTTCATTCGTACCCATCAAGATTTTATCTAGTTCAGTTTGTTTTTTATAAATACCTTCAGTCCTAACATCCTCATCATATCTAGATTGTATTTGCAAATATGAAAACCAATTCATTTTTATTCCTTGTTCTTGTAATGTTTGCATCAATTTGAGTTCACCCTTTTCATTTAAAATCTCTCCATGTCTAATTGTTTGTTCCTTCTTATATATTATTGGATATGAAAAAGCTTCAATAGTAGATACCCATAATGGAATTTGTACATAATGTTGTTTTTTAATTTTTTCCCAATTTAAAAATAAAGCTTCTCGAACATGGTGTCTTCTAAAATATCCTTGTTTTTTAGTTCCCTTATATCATAAGAAAGCATGTCATCCTAGTAACAAATCATGACCTTCTAAAGTTAATAATCTATTATTTCTCAACGTTATCCATTCTTTTACCCACATCAGACTTGCAGCTTGGTAATACAATTCCCAGTTAGGCAGTGCAAATCCCCCTCTTGACCTTGCAGCTTGTAATAGCTTAAATTTAATTCTTGGTTTTTTGCCCTGCCATATGAATTTTAGTATAATTTTGTTTAGATCTTCAAAAAACTCTTTCCCTAGTCTAATTGGGATTGTCTGAAATAGATATAAGATTCTGGGTAATACATTCATCTTAACTGTCGATATTCTGCCAATAAGAAATAGCTGGATGTTTTCCCATCTTTCAAGATCTGTCGCATCTTGATGTAATATATATTCCTAAATATTTAACCTTATTTGTGATCTGAATCTCTAATATACCTTCTAACTCTTTCTTACGTTCTGCTAGCATATTCTTTGTTAGGATCTTTGTTTTATCTTTATTAATTTTTAAACCTGCCACCATTCCATATTCTTCTATTTTCTCTATCAATTTAGGTGCTGATTTAAGTGGATCCTCTAATATGAATACCAAGTCATCTGCAAACACCTGTAATTTATATTCTTCTTTGTAAATCTTCATTCCTTTTATTTTTTCACCTTCTCTGATAGCTCTATTCAACACCTCTAATGTTAGAACAAACAGCAGAGTCAACAGAGGGTTTTTCTATCTGCGCATGTCTAGAAGAATGGCAGCTCGAGCTTAGGCTCCGCGGGGATGAGAGTCATTCTGTAGTCCGTTAAGGAGTTGGGGGTGGCTGGCGATCCCCCCGGTGGTCGCCTCCGATGGTGGAAGATCTCAGGCGTCGGCTGGTGTTTTTAGAGCCGACGCCCGTGAACGCTCCTTTCTGCGGTTCCCTTTGAAGCCACCGGGTGTCCGACTTCTGCTCGGCAGCGCTCCGCATTGCCGGCGTGGGCCCAGTCAGCTGCTTGCTGCTTGCTTCCGGCTGAGCTCGAAAACGCTGCGTCCACGAGGACGGCGCGGCGGTGGTGGGGGCGCCCAAGGAACGGCGCGACAGGCTGAATGAGTCAGCCAATTCGGGACTTCGCTTGGAGCCTGCTGCACCCTAAGGAACGTGCGGCAGTGATGGCGGCGGCGGCGGCGGCGCCGGGAATGGGATGGCGGGCTGAGCAGCTGGCTGATTCCCAGCTCAGCCATGGAGACCCCCTGCGCCCTGGAGACTGGTGCATTGATCGCAGCCTTGAAGAACGGCGCAGCGATGAGCTTCAAGCTGTGGGGAGTGAACTACGGGAGTGGAGACCAGTGGAGCCCCACCCCGACCTTGGAGGTGGCGCGCTGCCGGGAAGACCGGCGTTTTAGGGGTGACGAGGCTAGGAGTGCGGGACTGGCTGAGGATGCTGGTTTCCGCTCGGCGCCTGGCCCAGCTGGATCTCGAGCAGAGCCGTGGTGGCAGCAACGGCGATGGCGAGGAGAGAGCGGTTTGGTGCTGGTAGCCGTGGGCGTGATCATGGCTGGAGCAGTGGTGCTGCCATGGACGCCCCAATTGGAGGTGTTAGTGGCAGAGGCAGCGATGGTGGAGATGATGGACTGGCCAATGGTGACTCTGGGCCACGAGTTGGAGATGGTGTGGCCTTGGGACTGCGCCAGCCCTGGCCTCCTTGTCATCTGCTCTGCTCTGGCTGGACTTTTAAGATCTGCTTCTTGTTGCCCTCCCCTCCCCTTTTTCCCTCCCTTTGCCTGCCTTTTTGGGGCTATTCCCCCCCTTCCCTCTTTTTTTCACCCGATGGATGGTTTGGTGAGAGAGGTGTGGAAGCGCCCTGCCTACCACTGTGTGAGGTGGTGGGTCGGGTTTGCTAGTCCCCTCCCTGGAACCAACCCCTGTGATTCATCTTACCACCCGGACATGCTTACCCAACAACTCCGCGGTGAGAGCTGCGCGACCGCCCGGAGGAGGGCCTTTATTATTGGCCCGCCGGATTGCGGTGAGAGAGCAATCCTGATCTACTCTCTGGGACCATTCAGCGGTAGCATGGATGCGGGATTGGACTGGGTGCCTCAACATCCTAACATCTTTCAACATCTTTTAACATCTTTGTTAACGGACTTGTTTCCATCTTTTGACTCCTCCCTTATATGTGCAATATAACATCGTGGGGTCTATTCGTCAACGGACCTCTGGGCCTTACGGGACGCTCCTCTCTCCGGCTTGGCCTGCCAGGCTTTCTACAGTGTACCTCGAGGATGGGTTATGGAACCCAGAGAGTTGGCATTGCGGGTAGGGTTTGGGGTGGGGGTCCTGGGAAGGGTGGAGGGGTAGGTTCCAGGCCGTCATTAGTCAAATTTCTTATTCGATTTTTAAATGGGTTAGGGAGGGGGAGGGTTTTATAGGTGTCCACTGTAGCCCCAGTCAGGATCGTGGTCGGGGTGTGGGAGGGGTGGCGGGCTCCAGGCGGAATAGTGGGGCTTTGATCCCTAGGGTGGTTGGAATGGGAAGGAGTCGACGAGGAAAGGGGCGTATCATGTTAGGGGAGCGTCCCGCTGTATTCAAGCCGTGATGCGCTCTGACCCCTTGGCCTCTTCTCAATCTCTGGGGTGTTGGGATCCAGGGCCCTGGGCTCGGCTGGTGTATTTTAATGCCAGGTCCGTGGGGAATAAGGCACCTCTCCTCCGGGAGGTTATTGAGGAGGAGGCCACGGACCTGGCTTGTATCACCGAGACCTGGTTGGGGCCAGAGGGCGAGTCCCTCTGGTTGATATCTGCCCCCAGGTTTTGGGTTATGCACGGTCTCGACCCCAGGGAAGGGGTGGAGGGTGGCTGTGGTTATTCGGGAGACCTTATTTCCAAGGGAGGTCCCTGCTCCGAGATAGATGGGTGTGAGTCCCTCCTCGTGAGGTTTGGGCCAATTGGTGGATGGGCGTGCTGCTTACATACCTGTCCCCAGCTGTGTATCAGCCGCCCTGCCTGGGCTGCTCGATGCCGTCTCGGGGTGGCGGTGGAGTTCCCTGAGCTTATGGTTCTGGGGACTTCAATCTGCCCTCCCTGGGTGCGGGTCGGGCTGGCCGGGAATTCATGGCTTCCATGGAGTCCATGGGTCTGACCCAGTTAATAGAAGGCCCGACTCACGTGGGGGCAATATGCTCGACCTAGTTTTTGTCTCGGAGCAGTGGCGTAGTGGTCGGGGATGGTGTTATTGCAACCCACCCTGTTCCATGGTCAGACCACTATCTCCTAAGGTTGGTCTTCCATCAAGCCACCCCACACCGCTGGGATGAGGAGCCACTGAGATGGTTCCGCCCCAGGCGCCTGATGGACCCTGAGAGGTTCCAGACAGAACTGGGGTTTTTCCTGCATCCCTCACCCACAGCCCTGCCGAGGTCCTTGCGGCCGCCTGGCAACAGTCGGCTGCGGGGCTCTTGACAGGGTTGTCCCCATCGTCCCCTCACTCGGCGAGATCCCGACCGGCTCCCTGGTATACCGGGAGCTCCGGAGATGAAGCGTCGAGAAGGGGACTAGAGAGTAGGTGGAGGGCGACCCGCTCCGGATCCGACCGAGCCCAGTTGAGAGCTCATATTAGGACTTACCTGGTAGCTGTGGGGCGGCGAGGAAATCTTACTTCTCGCCCTCATAGCATCTGCAGATAACCGCCCAGCCGCCCTGTTTGGGGTTGCCCGCTCCCTCTTACAACTGGGGAGGGGCGGACCCTCTGCGGGGTAGAGCTGAGGAATTTGGTCTTTATCTGCAGGACAAAATCGCTCGGATCCGGGAAGGGCTGCACTCGGACTTGCAGTGGTCTGATGAGGGGAGGCGAGTGGTCTGGCTAATGTTATCTGGACTGAGTTCGATCCTGTTTCTGAGGATGAAGTGGACAGGATTATGCGCGGCTGAGTTCCACCACATGTTTATTGGACCCGTGCCCTTCCTGGTTGGTTTATGCTTCCAGGGAGGTCACGCGGCTGGCTCCGGGCAGTTATCAACGCTTAAGGGAGGGCTGTTCCCTGCCGCCTTGAAAGAGGCGGTGGTGAGGCCCTCCTGAAGAGGCCTGCCCTTGACCCAGCCGAGTTGAACAACTTTCGTCGGTCTCCAACCTTCGTTTTTAGCGAAGGTTGTTGAGAGTGTGGTGGCCCAGCAATTGCCACTTTTCCTGGATGAAGCGGACTACCTGGATCCGTACCAATCGGGCTTCCGACCCGGGTACAGCACGGAGACAGCATTGGTCGCGCTGATGGATGATCTCTAGGGCTCGGGACAGGGGTTTTTCCTCTGTCCTGGTCCTGTTAGATCTCTCAGCGGCTTTTGATACCATCGACCATGGTATCCTGTTGCGCGCTCGGGGGCTGGGAGTGGGAGGCACTGTTTTACGGTGGTTCTCCTCCTACCTCTCGGGGCGTCAAGCAGTGTTGGCAGGGGGACGGAGGTCGACCCGAGGTCTCTCACTTGTGGGGTACCTCAGGGGTCGGTCCTCTCGCCTCTCCTGTTCAACATTTATATGAAGCAGCTGGGTGAGATCATCCGTGGCTTGGGTGAGTTATCATCAGTACGCTGATGATACGCAGTTATACATCTCCACCCGGGCCACATCAGTGATGCTCTCTCCGTGATGTCCCGTTGTTTGGAAGCGGTGCGAATCTGGATGGACAGGAACATGCTTCGTCTCAATCCAGCCAAGACAGAGTGGCTGTGCATACCGACATCCCGGTCCAGTTTGGAGATTCCATCTTTGGTCATGGGGAGGAGGTGTTACCCCCTGTGGACAGGGCACGGAACCTGGGGGTTCTCCTGGATTCACGGCTCAAGTTGGAGGAGCAGGTGGGAGCCGTGGCCAGGGGGCCTTTGCCCAGGTCGGCTGGTTCGCCAGTTGCGCCCATACCTGGACCGGGATGCCCTGCGCCGATCACTCAGGCTCGTTGTCTCCCGGTTGGACTACTGTAACGCTCTCTATCTAGGACTGCCCTTGTGCACCACTCGGAGGCTTCAGCTGGTGCAGAATGCGGCTGCGGTTGTGATGGGAGCCTCCCGATACTCCCATGTTACACCCCTCCTGCGTGGCTTGCATTGGCTTCGGTTGCCCTCGGGTGAGGTTCAAGGTTTTGGTTTTAACATTCAAAGTCCTACATGGCATGGGTCCAGGATATTTACGAGAACGACTTCTCCCAGCCTCAAATACCAGCCGCCGATCGCAGGCGGGGTCTCCTCGGGCTGCCCTCCAGCGACTCAATGTCGTTTGGCGGGGACCCGGGAGGGCCTATTCTGTGGCAGCCCCCACTCTATGGAATCTTCTTCGCTGGAGCTCCGGCTGGCTCGATCTCCGCACCTTCCACCGTGAGCTAAAAACCTGGCTGTTTTTACAATCTGGGCAGTGTTGACCCTTGGGGTTGTTTACGTAATTTTGGGGTTTTAATAATAATACTAATATTAATTCGGCTTTAATTTAATATATTTTTAAGTAACTTATTGTTGTATTCTATTTTAGTTGTGAGCATGAGTCCCTCGGGAGAGGCATATAAGTCAATTAATAATAATAATAATAATAATAATAATAATAACCTTGCCTAGTTCCTTTTCTTATCCCTATAGATTCTGCCAGTTCTCCATTTACCAAGATCTTCGCTGTTTGCTTATTATATATTGTCTCAATGGCCTGCATAAAATTTTTCCCAAAACCCATTTGTGCCATTTGAGATATCATAAAATGCCAGTTCAAATTATCAAAAGCTTTTTGTGCATCTAAGAACATCAGTGCCATCTGTTTTTCAGGATGTGCTTCATAATATTCCAAAGTATCTAAAATTATTCTCACATTCTGCTTAATTTGTAGTTTTGGCAAAAATCCATTTTGATCCATATGAATAAATTCATTTAAATATCTTTTCATTCTTTCTGCCAAAACTGAAGCAAAAATTTTATAGTCTGGGTTCAACAGTGAAATAGGTCTGTAATTTTTAACTTGTTGTAAATCCGTTTCTTCTTTAGGTATAAGGGTAATATAGGCCATGTGTCAGGTATTCTCTTTTTTAATAAGACTTCATTCATAACTTCTAAAAGATGGGTGCTTAACACCTCCTGGAAAGTCTTAAAGAATTCCGCCGGTAAGCCGTCTGGACCTGGTGCTTTTCCACTATTTTGTTTCTTCAGGGCTTCTGTCAATTCCATCATAGTTATATCCCCTTCCAACATTGTTTCAATATCTTTAGGTATTTGTGGTAACCTTGCCTTTTGTAAATATTGTTTAATTTTTTCTTCTGTGATGTCTTCTTGGGAATACAGTTTTTCATAGTAATCTCGAATAATTCTTTTCTTTTCAACATTCCCATATTGAGCATTCCCTTTTCCATCTATTAATTGGTTAATTTTCTTTGCTTCTCTTTCCTTTCTAAGTCTATAGGCTAGCCATCTTCCTGGTTTATTTGCATTTTCAAAATAATTTTGTTTAACACCTTTAATCTTTTGAGCAAGTTCTTCCTTTTCCATTAAACACATTTTATGTTTAATCATATCCATTTTCATTTTAATGTCTTTTCTTTGCGGTGATTGTTGTAATTCTTTTTCTAATTTTATAAAGTCATCTTCCAATATTTTAAATGTCTTTTTCTGTTTAATGTTCCTTTTCCTTGTATAGTCAATTATTATTCCTCTTGTATAAGCCTTCATCGCATCCCAGCGGATTAGCAGTGATGTATCTTCTTTTTTATTTTCTTTAAAAAAAACCCAAGCTCTATCTCAATTTTCTTTTTAAACTCTTCTTCTTTCAAAGTCATATTATTTAATGTCCATCTAGATCTTCTCTTCTGTCCTTTCCAAACAACTGTCAGTGGATTATGATCCGCCCAGGTCCCAATTTCTATTTGAATTTCTTTTATATTAGAAAGCTTTTCTGCAGATGCCCATATCATATCTATTCTTGACCATGATTCATGCCTATTTGAATAGAAAGTAAATTTTTATTTGCAGTATTTCTCTCTCTCCATATATCTTTAATATTCATTTCTTCTGTCATTTGAAAAAAGGACTTAGGTAGCTTTCTTCTAACTTTCTTTTTAGTTCTTTCTGATTTGTAATCGAGTTGATCATTGATTATCCCATTAAAATCTCCCATCAAGTAAATATTTACATAGTCCAGTTCGTTAGTTTTTGATGTAATTTCTTATAAAATTCTTCTTGATTCTCACTTGGTGCATATATTGCTATCAAAAGCGTTTTAACATTGCTATCTATTATCTCCACCATTAAAATCCTCCCACCCTCATCTGTGTGAATCAGTTCCGTAGTAATTGTATCTTTAATGTACAGAGCCACTCCTCTCTTTTTACATTGTGCCAATGAAGTAAATAGTTTCCCTAGCTTTCTTTGTCTCAATACATATTCATGTTGTTTTTTAATGTGAACCTCTTGTAGACAAATTATATCAAATTTTAATTTCTCTAATTTATGAAATATTTTCCTTCTTTTAGCAATCGAATTAAGTCCATTTATATTCATCAAAATCAATTTTTTTCATCCATTTTAAGTCTTGTAGGAGGGTTTTATTGCTCTAGTCGACCTAACTTCTCTTTGTTCTCTGGGTACACCACCTACCACCCCAAGTTGTTCTTCTTCTTCACTTGTTGCTTCACGTTTCTTTGAAAGTTCCACAATCAGTTCCTCTTGTCTTCCATTTCCTCCTTTCCTCTAAAATATTCATCATAGAAAAGTTCTGCTTTCTCCACCGTATCAATTTTATGTCTTTGTTCCCACACGAACAGAAGGTATTAACCATCTGTAGTTTACTCCCTCCTCAACAGTTCTTTGGATAAGAACACATATTCTCTTCTACTCTCTCTTATTCTTCTTGGTACATGTTTCAGTACCGTAATATCTTTATTGTTGTACTTCCATGTCTTGTCTCTAGCTGCTTCCAGTATTTGTGATTTAATGCTCTTCTTAGTAAATCTAATATGAATTTCTCTTGGAAGTTTATTTCTCATTGCATATCTTGTATAGACACGAAATATTTCATCTATTCCATCTCTCATCTTCTCTTCCGTTATTTCTAACAATTCTGCCAATATCTGTGCTATTTTCTCCAGCAGGTTTTCACCCTTTTCTTCCTCCACGTTTTGAAATCTCAAGTAAAATTCTGACCTGTCTATTTTGCCTCTCAATGACTCATTATGATCCCTCTCAACTTCATTTAATCTGGTACTGAAACTCCCCATTTCTTTGTCTTTTGTTCTTGCTGCTCCTCAATTTTCTTAATCCTCTCACCATATTTCTCCATTGTTTGCTGTAAAGCTTTTATATTTTCATCTGTCTTGTCCAACTTCTGTTCCATTTTCTCTATTCTTTTTCCATTCTCATTTACCGCTTGTAATATCTTCTGCATCATATCTTCTTTCTCTTTTCCTTCTCTTGCTGTGATGCTGTCAATGCGGAGTTGTTACTTGTGGGATTGAAGGTCTTCTACTCATTATTACAAAATATCCAACTCAAATTGCAAAGAAAAAAGAAAGCCAATAAACAAGAAAAAGAAAAATAATGAGAAAGGAAGGGACGTAGCCCTCTATAAAAATGAGATTTCTAATAAAAAGGATATCCATTTTAAAAACCACAAAAGAAGGAGGCAAAAGAAGCAATCTTGGTCAAAAATCAATAGTACATCAATAATTGAATTGAAAAGGTAAAGAAAAAATGTGAATAAAAAAAAAAAATGTAAAGAAAAATCCAATAGTTATGTACCTTAATTCAAGTACATAAAAAAGATAAAAGGAATCAAGCTTAAGAATAAAACTAAAATTGGGAAAAGGAAAACACCAACAATAAAAAATAAATAAAATGAAAAATGAGCAAAATGTCATTTAAAAATGAAAATATATTAAGAAGATTAATTCTAAAAATTGAATCCAGGCAATAGGAAGTAGTAAAAAACACAATCACTCTTTATTCAGTTGCCACTGCTTAATATCCGAGGCTTCACAAATTAAAAAAGAGGATTCCAACTCTTTTGTTTTTTTAAATTCTCCAAGGTCACTTCATCCTTCAACTTCAAATCCAGACTCAGATATATAGCAATTCACCGAAAGCACCTGCATACACAATCTCCAGTACTTTTTTTTTCTTTTTTAAGTGTGGATCTTTTTATTTAACAAAAAGAATTAAAAACATACATATTAATAAAAGACTGTGAAATGTATATATATATACATATATACATTTCACAACTTGTTTGAGCAATGGTTTTATTCTTCATCACTTAGTATATGATGTGATCTACCTTGTCAGATTAGCTCCTCCGTTCTTTCAAAATGTTAGTTTCTCTATATCTTACCATCAGTTACACGTCTATCTCTTCCATAACACAACTGTCATGGATTATTTTTCCTTTATCCATTTATACCATATATCCCATACTTCACAGTATTCACTATCTTGTTTGTTTTTATTTTCTTGGTTAAACTATCCATTTCGGCACAATCATGAATTTTCTTGATTAGAATATCATCCGGAAGGAGTAGCCGTGATTTCCAGTTCTGTGCATAGGCTAACCTAGCCGCAGTTATAATATGTAAAATTAAGTAGTAGTATTTCTTTTCCATTTTTGTGTTGATCATCCCTAACAAAAACACCTCAGGATCAAAGTTTAAATTTTGTTTTGTCATATCAAATATCCAGCTTTTTACTTTCCGCCAATATTTCTTAGCAAATGGACATGTCCACCACATGTGAAAATATGTTCCCTGTAGATGGTTACATTTCCAGCACTTAGGCAACAAGTTGGGACTTATCTTTGCCAGTCTGGCTGGGGATAGATGCCAATGATAGATCATTTTGTATAAATTTTCTTTATATGCTGTTGATAGGGTCAACTTATAGTTCATTTGCCAATTATGTTCCCATTCATCTATTTCGATGTTATGGGACATGTTTTTAGTCCATTTTATCATTGTGGCCATCATTGTTTCTCCTTTTAATTTGTGGTTTAGAAAAGATCTATATATTCTACTAATTGATTTCTTTTCTTCCCCCAGCCATATTTTGTCAAATTCTTGGGTATTTGTGCTAAGGCCGAATTGCTGTAGATCTTTTTTGTAGTGTGTTTGGATTTGTAAAAATGGCCACCAGGAAATCTCTTTCCCTTCTATTATTATTTGATTTTTATTCTTAAGCTCTCCCGTTTCCAATAACAAATCTTTATACCTAAGTATGTTATCATAATTCATCACATTTGGGTGGGTTAATGCTTCCAAGGTGGATATCCACAGTGGAACTTTTAGATAAAAGTTCCTTTTCATCTTTTCCCAGACACTAATTAACATGTTTCTCACATAATGTCTTCTAAAATATGCGTGGTTCTTATACTTTTCATCCCACATAAATGCATGCCAGTCAAGCTGGAGATCGAAACCCTCTAGAGTTAATATTCTCCTTTTTCTAATTTGGCCCAGTCTCTAAACCAGTTCGCTATTGCCGCCTCGTAGTAAAGTTCAAAATCTGGGAGGCCAAACCCTCCTTTCTTCCTGGCATCTTGCAATATTTTAAGTTTGATTCTGGGCTTTTCTTTTGCCAGATAAATTTGAGAATATGTTTGTTCAAATCTACAAAAAAATTTCTCCAGCCTGACTGGCACCGTTTGAAATAGAAATAGCAATTTCGGTAAAATGTTCATTTTTATTGTTGAAATACGCCCCAAGAGTGACAATTGTAATTTAGACCAATTTTCTAAATCTTTAGTTATCTGTGATGTTAGTTTATCATAGTTATCTTTCCTTATTGATGAACACCTAGCTGTTAGCAGAATCCCTAAATATTTTACTTTGTTAACTATCTGAATACCTAGTGTATTTGACAGTTCTTCCTTGAGATATTTTGTACAATTTTTGGTCAAGATTTTTGTCTTATCTTTGTTTACTTTTAATCCTGCAACCCTTCCATATTCTTCTATTTCCCGTAATAGTTTGGGGCCAGTCTGTGTCGGTTCTTCCAATATAAACACCATATCATCAGCGAACTGGAGCTTGTATTCCTCTTTTTTATTTTTAGCCCTTTAATTTCCTGATTCTGTCTTATTTGTGTTAGTAATATTTCTTCTGCCAGTATATACAATAATGTTGCTAGTGGACATCCTTGTCTGACCCCTTTATTTATGGTTATGTCTTCTGTGGCTTCCCCATTTATTAATACCTTCGCTGTTTGGATATTATATATTTGTTTAATAAATCCTATAAAGTTTTCCCCACATTTCATACCTATTAATTGTTTTATGAGGAAGTTCCAATTTAAGTTATCAAAAGCTTTCTGGGCATCGACAAACATCAATGCTACCGGTCGAGTCGTATGTGTTTCATAGTATTCTAATATGTCGATTATTATCCTTGTGTTTGTATCCTGCCTGTGTGGTAGGAAGTCATTCTGATCCGTATGTATTATTCTACTCAGTATCCTTTTTAGTCTTTCTGCAATAATTGTGGTCATTATTTTGTAATCCACATTTAGTAGGGATATTGGGATAATTTTGTATTTTTGTGGATCTGTTTGTTCCTTGTGTATCAGTGTAATATAGGCTTCCGTCCACGTTTTAGGAATCTTGGCATTTTCCAGGGCCTCATTGTAAATGTCAACCATTACTTCCTCTAGCAATTCTTGGAATTCCTTATAAAATTCTGAAGGAATTCCATCTGGTGCAGGGTCTTATTTGTCTTTTGCATTCCAATTGCATTTCTAACCTCCTCTATAGTTATTTTATTATTTAAGTGCTGGCTTTCTTCATCTAGAATTTCTAATAAATTCTTTTCAGCTAAATATTGGTCGATACTACTCTCCAATATTTCTTCCTGTTCATATAGTTTGGTAAAAAATTCCCTTGCTATTTCTTTCTTTTTGGGGTTGAACATGCAGGTTCCCTTCTTGGTCTTGCAGGGTTGTAATTGTTCTCTTCTCCTGTTCCTTTTTAATTTTGTGGGCTAACCATCTCCCAGGCTTATTCGCGTTCTTGAAATAATTTTGTTTAGTCAATCTAATTTTCCGGGCTAAATCTTCCTGAATGCTTAAATTCATTTTATGTTTTAGAACATCGATTTCTTTTTTAATCCTCAAATTATTCGGCTCTTCTTGTCCAATTATTTCTAAGTCTTTTAGTTTCTCCCTCCATAGGCTTTGTTGATGCCTCCTTTCTTTATTCTTTCTTATATTGTATGCTATAGTTAGGCCTCTCAAATAGGCCTTGGTTGTGTCCCACAAATTTTGCAGGAAGTCTGTTCTTTTTATTTATCTCAAAAATATGTTTAATTCCTTCTTCATCATTTCAATATATGTTTTATCCCTTAGAATCGCATTATTAAGGGTCCATCTTCCTAATTTCCCCCTTCCATTGGATTTGTATTGGATTATGGTCCGCCCATATATTTACCCCAATTTCCACTTTTACAATATTTTCCATTAAGCCAGGGTTCATCCATTCCAGTACTTTCTTATTAGCATAGAGCCTTTGACACAATTCTTATTGATGTGTATATATTTGAGGAAAATAACAAGCCTCTGGGTGGCAGTATTGTATCACTTTCCCAATTTTCACTTCCTTGCCGGATACTCTCAGCCAAATGTCACTTCCTTTCCTTCTCAAAACAAGAAAGGAAAAAAAAGAACCTCAACGGCCATATCTTATATTAAAGAAAAGAAAAATCAAGTTACGTTAGAGTCCAAAACACCTAGAAATAATATTAAAAAAATAATATGCTGCCTCAAACCATTCAAAATTAAAAGGAAAAAAAAGGAAAAAGGGGAACCTTTAAAGGCCGTAAAAAGGAGGAAAAAACAACTCTTCAATCTCAAACAAAATCTCTCTCGCCACCTGCTCCATTTCACTCTTAATTTTAAAATTCAATTGAAGTTGCTAGTGTGTTCTCTAAGAAAGAAAGAAAAGAAAAAAATCCATCTCACTGACCGACACACTTCTTCTTATCTCGTTCTTCTGGAGCTGTCACAGCTTCAGCAGCTTGATGGCTGGCTCAATCCACTGCTGGCAAAGGGGCTGTCCTGGATCAACCAGGGACTTTGTGATGTCCCTGGGATCAACAGGAAGCGCCCAATCACTCACCGACCCTGAGTCAGTTTAGGTCCCAGGGGACCATCCTGCAGCGGTGATATCAGGGGTGATTTCAAGAACTGAAATCACCTCCGTCTTGCTGCTACACCAGTTCCGCCCACCTCAGGGTTTCCCAACTCTGTGCCTCACTTTCCCCATTGCTCTGGCAAGGTCAGGGAAAGCCTCCTTAGAACTCCTCCGGACACTCTCAGATGAACAGGAAAAGGGGGATTTCTTTCTAATTTTCCTGTTCTAATTTATCTATTTTTTCCACAATTCTAATTTTCAATTCACGGGGAGATTTTAAGGGAAGGCTGGACAGCCCCCTGTCTGAAATGGAATAGGATCTCCTGCTTGAGCAGAGGGGTGGACTAGAAGACCTCCAGGGTCCCTTCCAGCTCTAGTCCGATTCAAAATTGACTCATAAAATCTTCCCTCTGCAGGCAGTTTTGTGTATAAATCACCTGAAACTATGGAATATCAGGGACAGTTTAGATTCCTTGAAACCCATTAGATTAAAGCCAGCAGATCCAGGGAAGGGCTGGAGGGCAGAGGGGACTTTGAACGTCTCCATTGGTTCCCAGACTGACTCCAGCCATCTCAACCCAAGAGGAGCCCCCTCCCCGTGACCCCCTCTCCTCTCCCGAAAGGCCTCCGGGGTATCTGTCCACTTCCCTGGGCACAAGATGACCGCTGAGTTTGACTCTGTCCAGGCTTCAGATATTCAGCAGGACACGGAGTTCCCCACCGAGGTTTCCAAAGTCAGCGGAGCCCTGTGGATCCCCTGCAAGACCCCAGACTGGACAAATCTCTCACTTGCTTTTCTCCCCGAGATTCTCTCCTTTCCCCTTCAGTTCATGATCCGTCTGATCTCTGCCTGTCTCTGGAATTGGAGGCTGTTCCTGGCCGGCCTCCCTCTTCCTTCCCTGCACTGGTTACTGTGGTCCTTGGATTCACATCTGGGGCTTTCTCTTCCCACCCGGAGCAAAAGTATTTCCATGATCCCCTCAATTTCACACCCTCCTTTCTATCTCAGCCTGTGGGGCCCCAGTGGGGCATCGGACCCCTCCCAGCCCTGAGCCACAGCGGTTTCTCTGTCTCTTGGGAAAGATTCCTTCCCCAATCAGAGTCTGCCTGAGCCCCATCATCCACTTCCCTCCCTGCCTGGGATCAGTTCCTCCATTCAGACAAAGGAAAAAGGCTGTTTGGACAGAGCTTCTGGCCAGTCTCCATTCTTCAACCCAGGAAGGCCACACTGTCCCTCCAAAGCCAAATTCCCCCAGTTCCTGGACCCCTCCAGCCATCGCTGAGATCACAGCACAACCAGGGTGGCTGAGAATTGGGATAGAAGGTGCCATATAGACTTAACAAAGCTCCCAGCCACAATAGACCTTCAGACACAGGTTGTGGCCTCACACACACAGCCCTAAATGGAGCCTTTCTGTGGGATCAGGAAGGAACATGGGATCAACCTCACAACCCTCAACCTATAGGGTGCCTAGCTGTTCTCCCGGTGGCAGATGGAAGATTGTGAATCCCACTCCTGACACCAGTTTCTGTGGAATCAAATCCAGGACCCCAAAAACCCAATAATCAAAGCTCACTAGTGGAATTCTGTACTGAGAGTCCACTGGAGGAATTTCCCTCTAGAAAACGGCAGGACAGATTCCCACAGACAAAGGATACACTCATTCATTTGGGGAAAGGAGAACAAAATGATTACCATCAATATGAATATCTAATAGATGATATAATTGAGAATATTCATAATTAGCACACCTCAAGTACCTTCATGCCCACCCATTGTTACCATCCTCAAGTAAGAGATATTGTCTGATTAAAATGTTGCATGTGAATTAACTCTTTATTTCTATCTTGGTAACACATTCTCATAACTCCAAGATATTGGTTTCCTCACATTCTTCCAGACACTATTTGAATAAAACTCATAGCCCCACTCATGTATGGAAAATAGTTTGGAACTGAAATTCCTCTCTCTCACTTCTCCACATTTCCTCTGGCTGTAAGCTGTTCCTTTGTGTTCAGCTCTGGCCTCAGAAGGATAATGTAGCACTTGGGAATGAAGATGCAGCCCAGCAGCCCAGCACTGGAGGCCAGGATGGAGAAGACCTGCACAGCCACCATGTATTTCCCTTTGGTGCTCAGGTAGGTGGGCACAAAAGTCACCCAGACACTGCAGAAGACCAGCATGCTGAAGGTGATCAGCTTGGCTTCGTTGAAGGCCCCAGGCAGATTCCTGGCCAGGAATGCCACCGTGAAGCAGATGGCAGCCAGGAAGCCCATGTAGCTGAGGGTGATGTAGAACATGACAACAGCCCCTTGGTTGCACTGCAGGATGACCTGTCCAGTCTGGGAGTGGAGGTCAGAGTCAGGGAATGGGGGAGAAACTCCCAGCCAGATGGAGCAGATGATCACTTGGACAGCAGAACAAGACAGGACGATGGAGTTGGCCAAGCTCTTCCCCAACCATCTCTTCACTTTCGGTTTCCTGGTTTTGTGGCCAGGAAGGCCACCACCGTGATGGTTTTGGCCAAGGAAGCGGCAACTGAGAAGATGAAGCTGAAGACCATTTGTTGGAGAAGGCAGGTGGCTTTCCTTGGCTGACCAATGAAGAGAGAGAAGACAAGAAGCAAAGCAGGAGGGAGACCAGGAGGATGTAGGACAGGTCCCGTTGTTGGCTTTGACAAGGGGAGTTTCTGGTATTAATGAAGATGGTTAAAGGCAAGGCCTGTGGATAGGAAGAAGAGCAGGGCAAAAGATACCAGGGATGATGCCCAAATGTTCTTCATAAGACATATACTTTGCATAACATTTTATCTTTCTATCTTTAAAGAAATATCTTCTTTGGATAACAGCTGATACCTTGGGCATTTTCAAAATATTTCTTAACAATTTCATTAAAAGAGCTTAAGAAGGATATAATTCTTAAGAAAATGTAGCTAGGTATATGGGCATTAGTAAAACTAGGACTGAATTAGATGAAATTTTGTTAGGACCGGATGAAAAGATGATCAAAAAAATTTATCAGGTTGTCAGGTAGTGCTCCATTCAAAATCCAAGAAAGAAATACTTAGACTCCATGAATTAGAGAAAAGATATCTTTTACTGGAAATCAAGTGGTAGCAACAAGAGAATTCTGAATCTGAGAAAATGGCGAAAATCACATATACAAAGTGATGGTAACGTTCCCACCCACAATAGTTCAAGCAGGCTACCCAATTAAAAGTTGTGGATAACATCATGTGGGCATCTCCAGGTGGTGATGAGGCCTCTGTCCGTTGACCTTGGCATATTTTGATAAAGAGCTGCGGCTGCATGCGCATAAGACAGAAATCAAGCAAGAAATCCCCCAACTGATATACTTCTTAACAAAACCTCCAGCTCACTTCCCATAATCAAGTCCCCCTCCTCCCCGTTACTTATGACAGCCAAAAGATGCAAAGCAAAAATCTTGAAGGCTGACATTCGGCCCTCCTGCAAAAGAGGCGTTAGTCCTATAAAGAGAAAGACAAAAGGTAAAGGAGAAAGATACATATAACACCACAATAATATAGTCTAGGGTTTATCAGGATATTTAGTACGAAATGCCTTGATTGCTCTAGGGGCTCTAACATCTTTTTCATTCACCCATTCAGACTGGGAAGGAGGAAGTGTTTCCAAGCAACTAAATATTGGAGTCGACCTCTATGTTTTCTAGAGTCCAGAATTTCCTTAACTTGAAATGCTGTTCACCTTCAACTAGTAATGGCACAGGGGGATCGGGCTGAGCCAGTCTCAAGTGGGGCGTGTGTTCGGTTTTAAGAGACTGACATGGAAAACAGGGTGGATCCGTCGAAGGGTTTTGGGTAATTGCAGTTGGACCCATACGGGATTCACAATCCTTTCAATCGGAAAGGTCCAACATATTTAGGACCAAGTTTCTTTGATTTTTGTGTAGTTTTCAGATATCTAGTGGACAGAAACACTTTATCCCCTACCTGATATGATTTTTCAGGAGATCTCTTTTTATCTGCAAATTTCTTATGAGCTTGATGAGCATCATCCAATGCCTTGGACAACTGGCCAGTTAAGCTGCAGCTGGGTTATCCACTCATCCAGGGACTGAATGTTAGGTTTCTCCTGTGGAAGTTCGGGTATGGGTACAAAATCTTGCCCGAAGCCACTTTAAATGGAGTAAACCCAGTACTACTATGTATCGAATTGTTATATGCCACCTCAGCAAATGGTAGTAGGTCAGTCCAATCATCTTGTTGATAATTTATATAGCATCTAAGATACTGCTCCAATACCGAATTAGTCCTCTCACATGCCCCATTGGTCTGTGGATGGTGGGCGAGCTTAAGCTCTGGGAAGCCAATAACTTCAGAATTCCATCCAAAAGTTTGAAGTGAATTGGACACCCCTGTCTGAGATTATCGTTAGGGAACCCCATGTAACCTGTAAATGTGTAAAATAAACAATTTAGCCAATGTTTTAGCAGATGGGATCTTCGCACGGTATGAAATGCACCTGCTTGGAAAACAAATCAGTTACTACCCAAATAACTGTATTTCCCCACTTTCAGGTAATTCCACTATAAAATCCATAGAAATTTCTCTCCACGGAGCAGTTGGTCTAGCCACATTTTGTAGTAAGCCTGCTGGTTTCCAGGAGTTTAGCCGAGGCACAAATAGGACAACTGGCCACATAAGTCTCAATGTCCTTCTTCAGGGTAGGCCACCAAAATTGCCTCTTAACCAAATGTAAGGTTTTCACGAACCCGAAGTGCCCTGCAGCTTTAGAGTCATGAGCTTGTTGTAAGACTTGGTTTCTCAACTTCTCTGGCACATATAATTTGGCCCCTACCCATGCCAATCCATCTCTCACCGTACAGTTATTTGAGTGGGCTAGGAACCAATCATCAAGTTTCAAAGCTTCTTTCAATTGGGTAGATAAATCGTTTGATAAATCGGTTCCTTTCTTTTTCTGGGCTCGGGTAACTACTGGAGCCGCCAACTGTTGTGGGGATGACGGGCGGACCACTTCTTGGCGGGCACTATCATATTGAGGTAATCTGGACAAAGCATCGGCCATGAAGTTTTCCCCTGGAATGTACTTCAATGAGAAATTAAAGCGTTTAAAATCCTGCCCAGCGAATTTGCTTGGGAGACAATCTTGGCGTTTTCAGAACCTCCAAATTTTTATGATCTGTCCACACCTCAAAGGGTGTTTTGCCCCTTCTAGGAAATGCCTCCAGGTTAACAGAGCCCAGCGAACTGCAAAAGCTTCTTTTTCCCAGATGGCCCATCGTCTTTCAGTCTCAGTTAATTTGGGAAGTATATGCGCATGGTTGCAAAGTCCCCATCATTTACTTGTAGTAAGACCGCCCCAACTGCTACATCACTTTCATCTGCTTGAATTACAAAGGGGCATCCATATTGGATGTTTGAGCACAGGCTCCGCAGCAAATAGTCGCTTTAGCTTCTCAAAAGCAGCTTGGCATTCCATGGACCACTCTAAGGGTTTACTAGGCTTTGGTTTCCCCTCCCCTTTGTCTTTAGGAGATTTGTTATAGGCATGGCAATCTTAAGCGCATGAGGATGAACTGCGGTAAAATTAGCAAATCCCAAAAACTCTGCAATTGTTTCCTAGTGCGGGGAGGGGCCCATTCAACACGGCTCGGACTTTCCCTGGATCCATTTCTATGCCCTCATGCGATATTCGATAGCCCAAATAGTCAATTTTCTCTTGGTGGAATTCACACTTGGACAGCTACAGTTCAGCAGCTCGGAGTTTTTCCAGAACTGAGCGCACTAGTTTCACATGCTCATCACGAGTCTCCGTATAGATAAGAATGTCATCAAGGTAAACCAACACCCCTTGTATAGATGTTCATGCAACACCTGATTTATCATTTGCATGAAGACTGCAGGAGCCCCTGTAGGCCAAAGGGAAGAACGTTGAATTGGAAACACCCCATTGGACAGTTAAAAGCAGTTTTCCATTCATCTCCTTCCTTAATTCGAACTTCGGTAGTAAGCTTCTTTCAAATCAAGTTTTGTGAAAATTTTCCCTTTGGCCAAGTGGGCCAACATGTCCTTCATAAGGGGAGGGGTACGTTTTCCACGAAATGGCGTTCAGGTTCCTGTAATCAGCGCAGAGGCGCAAGGAGCCATCTTTCTTCTCACGGAACAATACTGGGGCGCTACTCGGGGGCCTAGCAGGTTGTATAAAACCACGTTCCAAATTTTTATCAATAAATGACCTCAGCTCTTCTAGTTCCGTGGGGTCATTGAGTACAGTTTGGTTTGGGAGTTTCACTCCTGGCAAGATTTCAATACTGCAATCCGTTGAGCGATGTGGGAAGCTTGTCTGAGGCCCTTTGAAAACCTCCTTCAAGTCCCAATATTCCTCTGGAATTTTCTCCTCCCCCTCCAGCTTCTCCATGCCCGTAGAGGCCAACTCTGTGGGATTCTTAGCTTCTGGTGGCAAGCAGCCCTCCCCTTCTGGGGGCTGGTCAGATCGTATGCAGCGACCCCTCCTCCAGTTAATGTGAGGGTTCCATTTCGAGCCAAGGCAGCCCCAATATAAAGGCTCCATCCCAGGAGCCACAATAAAGCACAAAGTCTCTCTATGCTTCCCCATCGTCATTTCCACTGGTTCCGTTCACAAATGTGCAGGGCCACCCCCAGCTACCGATCCATCCAATTGGCAAAAGGCTATGGGCGTTTTAAAGTCTTTAGCCTTAGGCCCAGTTTCTCTACTTCTGAACTGATTACACACCTGGTGCACCCAGAGTCTAGCAAGGCCAACATTTCCCCTTGGCCCCGATGTGGGTACCCTTAATCCCACTGGAATGGTCATAGGGCCCTTGTTTGGACTTACCGATGAGTCGTCTTCGATTGATTCACTCTCTTCGAAGGGGTTGGAGTTCCCAGCTCCTCTCCTTTCCGAGGCGATCTCTACAACCTCCTCCGCTTTCAGCGCAGTTTGCGAGCTTTGCGGAGTTTTTCAGGTTTCCTCCCTCCTCCTGGCCCCTTTTGCTCCAGCTTGACACGACAGTCAGCAGCCGGTGACCCTCTTTCCCACATCGGAAGCAGGCAGTGGTCTTGGGTTTTACCATCAATCCCCCTTTTGGGTTTGAGGCTTCTCGAGGTTGGGGGAAGGCTTGCTCCAACCAGAGCCACCCGGCGGTTTGGTCAGATCAATTTCCACCTCTGCTGCCAGCGTACCATAGCTGCAGCTCATTGGGGTCTCTTCTGGCCACACAGCTTTGATAAATATCTTCATTCAATCCATCCTTGTAAGCCTCTATCAGAGCTCCTGAGACCAGCCTCGAATGTGGTAAGCCAGCTCCCTGAACTCCTGGGTGTACTCTGCCACTGATCTCCTCCCTTGGTTTATGGTTTCATCCTGATTCTGGCCTTACGTTCAGCTAGTGGGTCTTCAAACCTGGCCTGGCGCGCAGTCATGAACAGGTCATAATTCATCAGCAAGGGATCATTATCATTATGCAAAGTCACCATCCACTTAGCAGCTGTGCCCTCAAGAGCCCTGGTAACACATCTGACTTTGGCTGCTTCAGAGGAAAAATCCTCCCCATATTCCTCCATATGGTTCCAAACTTGGGCCAGGAAGAATCCTGGGATCCCCCATATTTTACTTCGAGGCACCTTTGGAGTTCTCGCCTTCTGGCAATTGCTCCAGGGGCCCCTGGCGCTGCTGCCTGTTGCACTGGCTCAGGTTGATTTATGGGGTAGCTGCTGTGATCCTTCTGCTTGCCACCCCCTTCTTCCCCCATACCTTTGATCAGCCTGAGCTTCTCGGCTACTTCATGAAGAGATGCAGGGCTTGATTTAGTAGAAAATCCTTCCTTTCCTTCTCTTGCCATGGCTCTCCTCTTCCGTCGGTGGGTAGTGGTCACTCCTGGAGGAGGCTTTCCTGCAGGATCCTTCAACCAGCTCTCAGAGACCATTTAGGTTTTTGGATGTTCATCAATACTTAGATCTGCTAACAAATCAGTTTCCTCTGCTGCCTCTAATAGCAGGGACTCTTGCCCTCCAGTCGCTCCCAGGTCCTCGTGGTGGCTGGCTGGTTCAGACATTAGTTCAGAAGAAGAAGTTGTAATTTCGGGTGGGCTGGTAAACTGAATTCAGAATAATGTCAGGTAGTGCTCCATTCAAAATCAAGAAAAGAAATACTTAGACTCCATGAATTAGAAAAAGATATCTTTTACTGGAAATCAAGTGGTAGCAACAAGAGAATTCTGAATCTGAGAAATGGCCTTGAAAATCACATATACAAAGTGATGGTAGCGTTCCCACCCACAATAGTTCAAGCAGGCTACCCAATTAAAAGTTGTGGATAACATCATGTGGGCATCTCCAGGTGGTGATGAGGCCTCTGTCCGTTGACCTTGGCATATTTTGATAAAGAGCTGCGGCTGCTGCATAGCATAAGACAGAAATCAAAAAGAATCCCCCAACTGATATACTTCTTAACAAAACCTCCAGCTCACTTCCCATAATCAAGTCCCCCTCCTCCCCCCGTTACTTATGACAGCCAAAAGATGCAAAGCAAAGAGGAAATCTTGAAGGCTGACA
>SOZL01000857.1:0-17568 GCA_009733165.1 Naja naja | reverse complement strand
ATGCATATTGTGTGTTGTTTGTTCCCAAGCATCAAGACCTGCCAACAGCAGCAGATAATCTAAATGACCCCAACCTCAGCCCACAGCCAGGAAACAAGGAATAAACAACAAACAGCTTTTGGTGACTGACATGGTGGCTTATTAATGATGCATTATGTAGGATCACCACCTACTTGGCGCAGGCTTGATATTGGCACAGGCTTCAAACAAATATCTAAAGTGATTTGAATATTCATCAGATTCAAAACTTCCATTTCATGAAGGTCACCAGGGGAGCTGACAGTGTTGTCTGTAATTTCATATTCATTACTTTGATGTTTGTTAATTTAATAATGCTGAAGCTTGAGAGTGGTTGCTTGTTATCAGATTGTGACAGGCATGTTATGTGCCTGAATAAACGAAGCACACACACTCAAATTAATTGAATTACTGAAAAGAACAAATATTGAAATTAACTGAGATTGACAAAGTCAAAGTTCAGCCAGGCAAACTGAATTAAATCAGTTATGGAATATTATATACTTCAGAAAATGCACCTTCAGAGCTGCACAAGAAGGTAAGAAAAGGCAAGAGGAAGATTCATTCTTCATTAAGGGAAGGTCACAATACCTTCCTTGCTAAATTGTGTTATGCAGCACAGCAGAAATTTTCTGGAAAAAAACATTCTCCCCTTATGAAGATTCATTGTAATCATTTGTAATCCTGTCTTCCTTTAACATGCCTTGAAGTTGCATTTGTACTTTTGAAGGTCCAGGGAATCATGATTTCTATTTGCTTAGTGTTCCAAACTGATGCTCCTCAAAGCCCTGGTTAAGAGTTCAATTAGGGAAATTTCCTAAAATAGCTGAATCGGTTTTGAGCACTCATATCAGACCTGCAGGTTTACTCTCTTGGAGAAGAAGACATCAGTCTTAGTAATTTTCACAGCAGGTACCAATAGATTCCAAGACAAGTAGCTTGCAAGACGCTAGGATCTGTATGGATAGTATACAGACTAGATGTAGAATTGCTGTTCAGAATTTAAAAAAATCCCAACCTTTTAGTACTGGGAAAAAGTACAACATCTTTTCTATTTGTACTTATCATTTGGACAACTGTCAAAAAATATATGTGGGAGGGGCAGAGAAAGGGTAGGAGAGGGAGATATCTTTCCTGTTGTCAGCTCTTCCCTTTTTCTGAAAATGAAATCAAACCCCTTAACCAAGAAAAAGGTAAACTTGACCATTGTCAAAACATTCCTTTTCCTTACAAATAAACATTGAAAATCCACAAGGAAAATTTGGGCAACTATAGTTTTCACTAAATGATTAGCTGAAGTGTATCATCTTCTAGTGAGATTCTCCTTGTCACTTGAAATATCTACATCGATTGATTTCTCTGTACTTATTATGGGGCTTGTAATTCATTTGTATGTGCAGCCACCTTTTTAGTAATTTCTATCATAAGTTTCTGTCAAATGCATCCATACATTGGTCGTAAATAAAGAATTGTCCCCTGTATGTATTCTTGTAGAATTTTCATTCTGAGCTAAAGGGCAGAGTCCGAGGAATCTCTGCTAAGCCTGGTGATAAGATACTAATTGTTGCAGGAAGACTAATAAATCAAGCTTACCTGGGGGAACCCCAGAAGAAATAGTAGAGGAAGAAACTTGTCCTTGTCCCTTGGATGTCATGGCTGCCACTTCAATAGTATAGGTGGTCAAAGCAGTGAGGCCAGTAACACGATACTCCAGGGTGACATTGGGGAGGTAGTGTGTAACACGGGTGTTCGTGCGGTTGTATTCTTCCCAGGAGATTCGATAGCCTAAAAAACCCCACAATTTATATAGGTACATAGCACTACACATTTTATATTCCTAGCCAGGATACAGACAAAACAAACCTAAATAACTCAGTAAAACCTTTAAAATCTACTTATTACAAGCAGAGAGAGAGGGGGGCTGCATGATTTTCCAAGAAATAGATATCAAAAGTCTGGTTCCCAAAATATTTATGATGAAAATTTCCCTACAGCCACTAATTTTATCCTTAGATCCTCAGCAACATTTTTATTCTACCTCATGTGTCCTCATCATTGCCATCCTAAACATGAACAGGGGAACCACAAAAATCAGGATCTAGCACAGAGGTGTCAAACTCGATTTCATTGAGGGTTGCATCGGGGTTGTGTTTGACTTTGGGGGGGACTGTGGGGGAGTGGCCAGGGTGGGCATGGCCAGCTCGACATCACCTGTGTCGGGGACATCTGTGGTGGGTCAAGTGCTAAGGCAGGACTTACTGGCCCTCTGCCAGCAAAAACGGAGCTGGCGGGGGGGCACAGGCCAGATCATCTCATGGGCTGGATCTGGCCCATGGGCCTTGAGTTTGACACCCCTGATCTAGCAAATGCCCCGTCTCTTGTCCTTGTATCTCCATGTTTCTTTGCATGGGGAGAGAAAATAAAGTTGAAATCTGTTCTGTTCTGTTTAACCGAAATGAAATGTAGGCAAGACAGCATGGTAGTTTGACTTCTACTTCAGCACTTTCCATAAAGACTGGTGCCTTGCTTTGTGCTGGGCAGGGAGAAGAGTGGACAAAGTGAAAGCTTCTGGCAATGGGCAATCACCTACCCAATAACTTAGGTGTTAATGCTGCAGAACTCTTCTTATAGCATTCCTTCAGATGTCGCACATCTGAGCAAGAAGTCATGCTTAGGTACAGGTGTGCTAGAGAAGCCCACTAAATTCTGGGGACAGATGGCATGCAGATTCTGAACTGATATAAAAGCTGTCGTGGAGGGCCCCAGCACTGAACTTTATATAGTTTCTAGCTGTAACCTTTTTAACTAGTTCATTATCTTTTGCTGATGGTAATACATCCTCAAGATATATTAATCACCTCTGCAGAAATTTACCAAAACATAATTATAGGGATGTGCTGTGCTGGAGGTGGTTGATTGATGGGAGACAAAAGTCCACTCCTAGACCATCTGTTCTCTTGGTTTTAATATTTTATTTAATTGCTGCTAATCTTAATTGAATTTTTTAAATGTTTTTATACCTATGCTTTTATTCTGTTACTCAGGTCAGTGACATGGGTGTCATTTAAATCTAATCATAAAAATGAATGAATGAATGAATGAAGCCTCATGGATGAGCCTCTTAATCTGGAAGTTTGTCTTCTTACCTGTTAAAATGCCATTCTTTTCCAAGGGCTCTTGCCAGCTGACCTTCAAAGATGTGTCTAAGATCTCATTGAAGCTGAGATGTCCCACTGGACCCGGAACTAGTCAAACAAAGAATCCATCAGCCAGAAAATTACAACCGAACAACCATTCTGTTCATTCTTCAAAAGGATAAGCTATTGTTCCTGCCTTTCCAGAGGAAAATATTAAGCCTCTTTGGAAATGGATGGAAATTTAACTGCGGCAAGGATCAGGGCCTTCAGAGAAATATGGCAGTTTCACCAACGAAAAGCTAGACCTTTCAACTGAGGCAATAACAAAATTTCTGCAATGGAGGAGGATGTTTAACACATGCTGCCTGGTGTGTAAGGAAAGTGTGGGCCCATAGTTAACACACATAGAGGAATCCAAGAGCTGGGCCTTGCCCAGCTCCAAAGGGAAAGGCCGTACCGTCCTCATGGGTGCGCACCAGCTGTGGCTCTGCGGGTCCATCGCCTGGAGTAGTGAAACATAGGACTGAGGTGAAATATTCGGTGAATTTCTTGAGACCTGAGATATAACCAACATGGATATTGTCTTGGAAGTTAGGCCGTACTGTCACCACAGTCATATCTTCTTCTTGTACTGGTTCCCAGGCAATCAGCTGAGAGAAAATGAATATAATCATGTTTTGATCAGATTAGTCTAGGTAAATAGGTTGCACGAGTGCAAGAAATAAGTAATTAAACCTGCCAATGAAAAAAATTAAATCAGGAAGAAAGTTTATTTAGGAATGGCAAACAGCACTACTTAATTAAGTGAAAACAAAAGACAGTCCAATGAAAACTTTTTTTTTCTGCCTAGGTTTAAATTTTTTTGAGATTTTATGTGGGAATGTTACTTTATTTTCTACCCAAACAGCCCACAATATAATGTGTCCTTACGCAGAGAAATATTTAGTAAAGGTGATTCAGATGAAACAAATGGAGAAAATGGAAGAGATGTAAAACTGAGGACCTGAAACATATGGAAAGGGAAATAAATATTAGTATAAGTGGAAGAGTTACTACTCTGGCAGTTTCAGGTAAGTGGAGTTGAACCTGGGCCAAGAAATTAATTTGAGTAAACATCTCAGACAAGCCCCTCCCAGTTCACCCAAAGGTAGAAGGAGAAATGGGAAATCACATCCAGAGTTGCAGAGTTTTACTGGAGCTGTTACAGTAAAAATAGTCCTAAATGGCATTACTTTCTTAATCTGGTCTAGTTTATAGAGCTGAAAGATCCTCAATAAAGCTTCCACATTTCCTCATGCTTCTTATTAAGATTTTGTGAGCAGATGGTTAAAATGCTACTGTCAACTTTTTTCTCTTCTGACCTTCAAAAGTATACCGGACTGGCTGGCTGGTCTCAAAATTCTCAGATAGGATTTTTCCTTTTGCTTATTAGGGATGAACCATTTTGTAGACTGTCCTGAAGAGCAACTAGACAAGCAGCACTATGGTGAAAAACTGACAGGCAATGCACCATGATTCATTGGATGATTGTTGTATGAGTGATTGACATCATTAATAAAACACCACATGGTATACCGCCTAACGTTCTCCCTTGCCCTTTCTCTGCCAACATGAAATCTAACTAATGTAGTTTCCGTTAGGCAATGTTTTCTTGGGATTGTGACTGGAAGGTTAAAGGTAAAGTATACATACATAGGAAAAAACACCTACTGTATATGTATAGTTCAGTAATTGATCTGGTCATTTTTACAGCCCTCAACCTCCTTAAGATCATGCCACCAAAATTAGGCAAATAATCCTAGCTTTTAATTGCTGAATTTTTACTTAATAGCAGCAGCAAAGAAAACATTTCTGTAGCTCTCCAGTATGCTTATCTTTTATGGAAATCCCTACCAGACTTTCCCAAATGATCATAACAGATCATCAAGAACAGCAACTGAATATTCCAGCTCAATCCCTCTATTAATATTGCTAGATCATGGCCACCCTCCTGCACTCTCAGAGGATGAAAAATAATAATAATAAAAAAAACTGGAGAAAAATATGATCTTTGATCACAACAGGTTATAATCTGGGATTTCATTTTGTTCTAGTTAGAAGTTAACATACATATCTGGAACATTTCCCCTATGTACAAGTATTTAAATTCTTGGAAAACAGCCAGATGGATATAAGGTTCTTGAAGCAAAATCCTGGTTTACCATCTCATTCTTGACATGACTGATATTGGCTTTCTAAGCTAGGTGGGATGTGGCAGTTGACCTACATGTCCATCTGTTAAACTTTGCTAGAATCTAGATTTACATAATTTAATGATTCTGGCCTCAATCCCTACTGCTCTATTAGTCAAAATGTTGCTTGAGATCCTCATGGGATTTTAACAATCCTCTTCTATGTCTTTCTTTTTCTGTGATCTTCTTTACTTCCTCTAAGTCTCTTCAAAGTCATGTGAGAAGAAATTCTTTGGGATTAAAGACTGCCAATTCTTGCCCCGTGGCAGGAAAATGTGCTGAAAGGATAGAGAATTAGGCAATGTGCTGAACGCTTGTGGGTTTTCTCTCTCTTAGACATCTATAAGACACTGAAACCATAAAGTGCCATATATATATATATATATATATATATTTGTTTTTATGAATTTTTATCACGGGTAAATATAGGTATGTAGGTCTTGGTGTATTGGTCTTGTCCGTGTAGATTGAAATACCTTGGCAATGTTCGACAATCTCATCCGTCATCTTCAGGCTGGTGTCTTCAGCTCGTTCTCCTGGGAGAACGGCTGAAGCACCAGCTAACGGATGAACTAAATCGCATTACTAATTGCAGTACTCTTCAATTCCTCCCTACATATATATATATACATTTTATAAGTAGATTTTCATGGGTAAAGGTATGTAGGTCTTGGTGTATTCGGTCTTGTCGTGTAAGATTGAAATATCCAGGTCGTTACAACACAAAAGGCTGAGAGACACACAGCCAGCACCTCAGCCACACAGGGTCTCAGGAAAAAGCCATCCAATCTGCATACATCAACTCCATCAACCAATCAAGAAGTAACAACACAGCCAACTCTGGAGTTTAAAAGGGAAAAACAGCCACTATCACACACTTCTCCCAGAAGAACGAAGCTGAAGACACCAGCCTGAAGATGACGGATGAGATTTCATCAAAATGTTGCCAAGGTATTCTCAATCTTACACGGACAAGACCCGAATACACCAAGACCTACACAGAATCTACACCAAGCCCTACACAGAATCCATCACCTCACACGTACAAAATTCTTTCCACTTCATAGAAACAATAAAGAAACAAAACCTACAACCCAGTGACCTACTTGTGAGCTTCGATGTCATATCCTCTTCACTCAAGTACCTATTAAAGAAGCCTTGACAGCTATCCAAAACAAATACAACCCCCTAAGCACATCCTAGATCTGACCAACCATTGCCTTTCCAACACGTACTTCATCCACAATGGACAAAGATATAAACAGATAGAAGGAGCACCTATGGGATCACCCCTCTCACCGTCATAGCTAACCTATACATGGAACATTTTGAAACCAATGCTCTAGACAAATCCGAATACAAACCCAAACTCTGGCTTAGATATGTAGATGACACTTTCGTAATTTGGCCACACGGAAAGAAAAACTGGACAACTTCCTCACACATCTCAACAGCCTACACCCCAAAATACAATTTACCATGGAAACAGAAACCAACAATCAACTTCCGCTCCTGGACGCCCTAATTTACAAAAACCCAACGGCTCCCTAGGACACACCATCTACCAGAAAAAGACACACACTAACCGCTACTTAAATGCACAATCCCATCACCACCCTGCACAGATCAACTCCGTAGCAAGACCTCATCTCCAGAACCAAACGCCTAGCTGACAAAGACCACTTGAGAACAGAATTACACACCCTCACTAACGATTAATGTCCAATGGATTCCAAAGAAGCACAATCACCAACCTAATCTGAAGGGAGACTCCCCCAAAACCAAGACACAGAACAGGACAATGGCATCGCCCTCCTCCCTTACATCAAAGGCACCACAGATAAAATCAGCAAAATTCTCCACAAACACAATATCAGGACAGCCTTTGGCACTGATCAAAAATAGCCAACATCTTAAGAAACCCCAAAGACAAGATCCAGCTAGAAAACCAAGGAGTTTATAAAATACCATGCAAAATTTGCCCAGCCACATACATTGGACAAACCAACAGGAGAATAAATGCATGCATCGCAGAACACAAGAACGCAGTCAGAAAAGAAGAAAAACTTCCTCCCTTTTCCAGCACCTTAAAGCCACAGGACATGAAATTGATTTTGAGGGATCCAAACTTATCTCCAATACTGAACACTTCAACAAGAGAATAATTAGGGAAGCCATCGAAATAGAAAACACCCCATAACATGAATAAACGGGATGATACTTCCGCCTACCAGACATCTGGAAACTAGCCCTAATCAACAAACAAGTCCCAGCCACAAAACCAACACGGACCCAAAATAACACATGATGCCACCACAATCTCCTTCACCAGACTCAAACCCAAGCCCACGCCACAGATGAAAGGCAACCACCATCCAGAAACCAGACCATGGCTGCAACACCAGCTGCTACACCCCCTCCAACCCCCAAACTAAGCAAACTGACACACGCTATAAACACATAGCCAGACCTCAAACTGGAGCCAAACCAAGGCCCAGAATGCCACATCACAGCCTTCCACCCAGGATACTACATCACAGAATTCAGGAGATCACAACACAAAACATCAGGAGGTTGCAGCACAGACAAGCGACCCAGGAGATTACAGCACCACACCCAGGACATCACAACAATAGAACTCAGAAGGTCATCACACAGCCCATTACCCAGGTCGTTACAACACAAAAGGCTGAGAGACACACAGCCAGCACCTCAGCCACACAGGGTCTCAGGAAAAAGCCATCCAATCTGCATACATCAACTCCACAAACCAATCAAGAAGTAACAACACAGCCAACTCTAGAGTTTAAAAGGGAAAACAGCCACAATCACACACTTCTCCCAGGAGAACGAAGCTGAAGACACCAGCCTGAAGATGACGGATGAGATTTTGAAGCGTTGCCAAGGTATTCTCAATCTTACACGGGACAAGACCCGAATACACCAAGACCTACATACCTTTACCCGTGAAAATCTCAAACAAATATATATATATATATATATATTTGAACTTGTATGCCCCATCTCGAAGACTCGGCTCACAACTAAAAACACAGAACAATAAATATTTAAAAAGACATTAAATATTAAACCAACAAGCCCAAATATAAGACACAACAATAAAATACATTAAAAAACCCATCCCTCCCCCAAGGAAGGGTCACAGCCCGGTTGGTCAAACAACCAGGTTTTTAATTAGCGGAAGGTGTGGAGCTCAGGGGCCAGACGGAGCTCCAGAGGCAGTTGATTCCAGAGGTCAGGGGCCGCAACAGAGAAGGCTGTCGTCGGGGAAGTACCAACCGGCATTGGCCGCCGATGGAACCCCGAGGAGTCCTTGCCTATGAGCCCGCACAGGGCGGCCGGAACTAGCTATTGGAAGAAGACGCTCCCTCAGATATTGGGGACCCATGTCGTGTAGGACTTTGAATGTTAAAACTAAAACCTTGAATCTCACCCGAAGCGCAATCGGCAACCAATGCAGGCCACGCAGGAGGGGGGTAACATGTTAATACATGTATTAAAATATATATGTATTAACCAGATGAAATTGTCAAGAGTTCTGCCACCTTCCCCTTCCAACCAAGTAACAGCAAAAAGTAGTATCTATTGTGCTGTTTGTTTTTCTATCAGGGTGGAAGGGGTAAAGAGGAAGAGGTATTTACTAATCAAAGGTCATGGAAAATGTGGTCCAGAGAGAACATCAGCTCACCATCCTGGCCAAAGAGAAGAAAAGGGCTGAAAATCCAAAAAGGGATTCTAAAGGCAGTTTCATTTCTAGCTTAAAGCAGCAGTCAAAAAACATTGAATAAACTGTACCATCCAGTAATTAAGCAGTTATAGTATATTTATTCAGAATTGTATATTAGAAGTTGGACAGTGATTATATCAAACCACCTGCTTTAAATTTAGTTTTTTAAACGCAGACCTGACTACTGTACAATTTGCTTCAAAGCAATGGGTACCATGATATCCCCCAGAGAAGGATAAATTGCTGAAGAATCTAAATCCCTGCTGATGTAAATTTGGCAGGGTGAAAGACGAATTCCTATGACTCTTTGGTTCCTTATTGTGGGAGGGAAATATTATATGAACTCCGAGGAAGAAAAAAAAATGGCAACTCTATGAGTTATGTTCAAGGCCTAGAGAACTTGGGAAACTACCGGATTCATACAAGCTCAGCTATATTTACTCTATTCCTACAACTTTTCTTGGTCCTTTCTTAGATAGGAGCTTCACTGATATGAAAAGGCACTGACATTGAAAGCTCGTGGGGAATGGAGCATAACTTCCCTTTTTAATATCAGAGTTTTGTCTCTGCTCTTTGGGATGTCTGAAAAGCTCTATAGCTGATGACTCCACACTCCCAAAGTAACTGAAGTTTAGATGATTGCTTATTAGAATTCATCAATCCTTATTTTATTGTTTGGAAGAGCAACACAGATGATAAAAGAAACCAGAAGGTTCTGTTCTTGGATATGCAGATTGGAAGAAAATGACTTTTCTTAAAAGAAAAAAAACAGTTAGTTTGTCCATAAAATAGACATAAAAGAAGATACCTTTCAAATGAACAAAGGCCTGCCAGACATAGGACAACACAGGCAACGTATTCCTTTGATGGCTGTTTACAACATCTACCAAAAACAGCTTTTTAAAAAAGCTGGAGAATTGTTGGGAAGACAGGCTCAGAAAGATAATTTTTATTGAAAGTTGCTTAAATATCAATTATGGAAAATTTAGTTTAGTTTTAAGAAGTATGTGCTTTTATCCTTCCAAAATAAGTCCGATTAACCAATGCTGATAACAATGCATAATCAACTACTTTGTGATGGTATTACATGCAAGAATGTTTGGGTGCTTAATTGGCAGAGTGCAAGATAGCCTATAGCAAGTTAATTAGATACTAATTAGGCCTCCAAAATACTAATCAAAAATACTAAGTGGCATTTAATAAGTATGTTAAGTATCCTTCTTAACGTTGGTTATCTCATTTGGCAGCAATTAAATTTTCAAACTCCTCTGGAGTAGATTAAGAAGCAAGTTTTAATTATTTAAATTCAATTTAATTAATGCAAATCTGAATTAATTACAATTCAGAATTAAGCACACAAGTCAAGTCTTCCATACAAGTATTATCTTTTTGTAAATATATTTTAACAGATAAGCTTGGAGCCATGAAAACAGATTTTTAATTAAAGGAGAACTAAGAAAGGTCTTACTTTAAAAGAGTTGATGATCAAATAACTGTAAACTAAGAGGATTCTTCAGATTCTTATGCAAGCGAGAGTTTAAGTATCATTAACTGTATTCTCTCTACTGGCTATTCTCTCTATTACCTTAGACAAGAAGCTTCCTCAAGAAAAGCAGTGACAAAAAAACCTTTCATTTTGAAATCCAAGTTGCCATTTCATTTTGGAGCACATGGGTGCACTAGTTTCCTACAATAGAGTACATTCAGTAAGAACAGCCATGGAGATGCATAATTCTTATAAGAGATCCCCATTTAACACTGCTAAGGAGGAATCATATAATTAAATTGGTCTTTTATAGCTAGCTCTGGGATGATAGGGAAAAAACAGAAGCAAAGACATATTTTGCTAGTCTTACTGACTATTTAGTGGTTGCTTGGAGGGTGGGGGACACTTGGATCTGCTTATTGTTATGGTTCACATATTACTGTTCAAGGAGAAGGAGGGTCAGATTCTCTACCATTTATAAATTACACTGTGACTAGTAGGATAGGAAGATCCCATTAGATTAAATTTACAGATAAGAGAAAGATCATTAGTTGACCCAGGAACAACACTGTGCCATGATTAGTGCTGCTAAAACAGTTAATGAAAGAAACCTGAAAGCTATGAAACTCTATTAAATAGACTCCCATCAAGAAGTACAAGCAGAAAACAGCAGGAGTGTTTGGCCCTTCCTGATGGAAGACAATAGGTTATATAGCTTTCAGGTAATGAAAGAATGATGACTATAGATTCTGTTAGCACTTGGGGAAAGAGGCAGGATGGGAACTCTGATGCAGATGTCTGGACTATCTTATCTTAATCCTATTTCACTTCTATTTCACTTCCTGGAACAAAAATAACTATCCAGTTAATCATCTCAAAACTATAGTTCCTGTCTTCATTTACGTTCACACAAATGCTCATTCTGAAATTTTCTGCATCTGTCCAATCCAATAAGCAGCCATGAGAATTTTGGGGTTACAACTAGTCTTCCCCAAGCTCGTGTTCTAGATGTGTTGGGGTTGCAATTCCCAGAATTTCTACCCAGTCCCAGCACCTGTGGTGGGCATCCAGAGAGGAAGTAAGACTTGTCACAGCTGTTGGCTCTAGCTCTAAATCCCGTAGCAGCAAACAGCTTTCTCCCCCTTCTTGACGTGCCTCTTACCTTGTAGCCCTGGTTGATGCCATTGACAAACTGGGGGCTAGGAGGGTTCCAGGTGAAACGAATGGTAGTAGAATTGGTGGCCTCAGCCTGGACATTACCCGGAGACACCGTGGGAACTGTGGAAAAGAGAAATCGGAAGGAAGCATCTCAGCAACATCTGTAAGGCGCACCCTCAATCTTCCATTTTAAGTTCATCAGCTGTACACTTGGAATCAAGGCTGTAAGAATGAAACTTGATGGAGATTTAAAGGGAGTTGTCCACTGCCTATGGCGTTCTGAATCTTCAGCATGGTACGTTCCTGCCTTTTTAAACCTACCACAACTGCTTTTCAATGTTTCATGGCTTTCAGAGCTACAATGGAAGAAACGGAACTGGTATGAATGGGCAGGAAATAATCCTCGCACCAACAAAAGTAGGGTTTCCTCTTTCCCTGGATGACTTTGTATCATAACTTACCACCCTGGAGAGTCCATTCTGTGACTCTGGCACTGTAGACACCCAAGCCGGCACTGTTGTAGGCAGCCACTTCAATTTCATAATTAGTCCAAATGATTAGGTCCTCAAGCAGCAGATTGTTGACGTCAGCATTACTAATGTTCCTGAATTGGTAGCCAACTGGCAGACCAGCCAGGCAAAATCTGGAAAAACAACAAGAACAGGATCAGGTCTGAATCAATAAGATCATCTGTACGAACAGTTAAGCCCAGTGGGCAGCCACTGCTTTTCCAATTTTGCGCCCATCGGTAAAAGATTAAAAAGGCTTCTAAAGATTTATTTGCTCTGATGACCTAGCCACTACCTAATGATGTATCCTTTGAGAATGCCATTCTGGTGGTTTTCGGGTGGTGGCTGCCACTGGATCATGATAGACTGGTTTGTGCGGCCGCTGGCAATGACATTTTGTGGAGGCGCTGTGGGGGGTTCCTCAGGAAGCAACAATCTATGGAAGGAGACAAAATGTAGGAGGCAGGTTTCAAAGCTGGCTCAGAGTTTAACTTAACACCCACACCTTAACTCTTAAAATTTAGTCCTTATGAAGCCAAATCTATCTCAGCCATATCATGGCATGCTCTAAATACCATCCTGTGTATGCTTGAGCTGCGTTAAAATGGCGCAGCCATTTGCTCACATAAATATTCTTGAACCCAGGCTACAGCCCACCACTGGTCTGTGGCCTATTCAGAATTGGGCCACGTGAGCTCAAATTCCACAAGCAGTGAGCCAGTAGGCATTCATGCACCAGCCTGCTGCTCGTGCAAGGGACTGCATGCGCACCAACCCACCGCTTGTGCAAGGGCTGCGTGCACATGTGTACACTGGCATGCTGCTCACATGGCCCAGTTCCCCTCTCTCCCCAGCCACACAACCAAACCTCAAAGGTTGGGGACCGCTGCTTTAACCCCATCTTAATACCAGTATAAAGAGAGCAGTTATCTGGCTCTGCATCTACATGATACAGCACTGGGACATACTGTTGATAATAATCCAAGTCTTGCTGTCTTGCCATGACCATGCTCCTCTTTCTGCATCACCTTTAAACATTAATTAAGGACAGGTTCCCTGGTGCAATCACAGGTATTGCTATACATGAATGTGAGTCAGTACAATGCTCACCCATACATATTTGGTTTCTTTCACAAAACGGAACCTACTAGAGATACACCAAAACATTTCCATTTTTAAAATCCTATCAGCCCTTCTACTCTTGCATGTGATTATATCTGCAGCTGCCCATGTCAGATATGGGCACCTCACCTCTCAGTGTCCTTGCTGAACTGGCCTTTGCCCACATCATTAACAGCACAAAGGCGGAACTGGTATGAGCGGGCAGGAACTAATCCTCTCACCAGCACTGAATTTACTTCAGGATCCACACTGGCCATAAGAACTGTCCAGGGAGCATCTGGAAAGAGAAAGAGAGAGAGAAGTAAGTCATAATCCTATGGAAAGTTATTTAGGAAGAATTATGACAACACAGTGCATGCTGTCCATCTTTAAAAGAAAAAAAAGATGTTATCTAATCCCTCAGCAGATTCTTTTATGTAGTGGTCCCATGGACCAAATTTTGTCCAGAATGATCCAGTACTTGCAGAGAAAATTCCAAGCCTCCTTCAATCTAACACAGTATCCTGGCTGCATCTTAAAGATCATTGCTATGGGAAGAAGCTGTGCATGTTTGATCAGGGAAGGAAAACCATCTCAGGGTTTTTCCAGGGATAAAGGAAATCCCTCTGTTCAACACAAGGTAGCCCTGCACCTGTGGGTAAGCTTAGCAGTGGCAATGGGCACAAGCAGTATTTTAAAACTATGATGAATTCTTGAGAACACTTAAAAGAAGAAGCCACAAATTGCAACAAATTTTACTGCCTACAAGAGGTCCTCCAGAAAATTAAGACTCCCAAAGCATCCATTTCGTTACAGTCCCACCCAGGATTTTCCCCATGACTTTTGAGAAGGGATCATCACTATAAGAACATGGGCAAGTTGTATCTGGCAACTGTATGGTAGAAAGATGGTGCAATGCCTTACTGTTTTCGGAAACCTCAAGGATGTAACGTAGCAACGGGCTGTTTCCATCAAAGGGCTTGGTCCATGTCAGGTTGATGGCACGTTTCTCTACAGCACTTAGCCTGGCAATGGGGTTTTCAGGTGCATGTGGGAGCTGCCTGATGAATATAATAGAAGAACCCATTTTAGAAGCTCACGTAAGAGAGAGCTATGAAAGTAGAGGGCCATTCATTAGGAAGGAAAAACTATGTAGAAAGAGACTTCCAAGCCACTGTGCATTAAAAGTTTAGACTGGCTATCACGGTTGTGTTTACAATGGAACAAATGCCCTGCTTAATCACAGTGTTAATTCAGTGGGTAAGAGGTTTGTGGAGAAATATACAAAGTGCTCTGGAGACATTTAGAGACCCTTGATTTTTCCAGCCAACAGTGCTGTATAATTTCTGTGGAGCAACTATCAAGATTTTCAGAGAGGAGTGGCTTATGCTTATTCAATGAATCAAATGCTATTGATATTCAGGTTTGCAGTGTGAAAGTTGCTTCAATGCAGTGTGCTTTAATGCTGCAGACATGCATATGAATAATAAAGAGTATGATTAGATAATGAATAATATAGATGATGATTCGGTAAGGAACACACACATGGCAGAGTTATGTACCAGTACGTGTTCAAATGTCGACAGTGACAGTACCACATTGTAATTACTCTTATGCTGCTGAACTAACACTCTGACTGCATATCATGGTGAGAGAAATTTGAATCTAACTAGAGTTGCAGAATGACTCATAAGGAAGTAAATTATTATGGTGATTTTAAAGGGCCAGAAGAGCATGCTATATGACTCATACTATTACGGTATTTTTGCAAGATATAAAGTAAAATATGAATGTATGGCACTGGAATACTTTGGATCATCTCTTCTAGCAGCCTCACTCACACTTTAGCTAGTTTCTGGTTCATCAGTGTATCAGAATATGTTGGTTCCTCATTTCTAGGACAGGAGTGCACCACTTTCATTATCTGATAGCTGTACTTGGCTTCTGAGTAGCATGCCTAGCCCACGTTCCAAAAAGTATGATTTCGTTTATGTTTTACAATTAGTTAAAAACACATTTAATACGACCCCTCTCAATGTTGTCTGTCATAGTCCTCTCCCTCAATCCTGCTACACTTAGGTTACTTTGGGTGGTCTCTGGTGGCTACAACTGAAGAGTTTTGGGGAACACACCCAGCCCTGGAATTTCAGATTCTATACCTGTACTGAAGAAGGGTAGCCTTACCGAACTCGCAGGTGGGCACTGTGAGAGTCATTGCCTCCAGAAGATATCACATGACATGTATAGGTGCCAATATCCCCTGACCAGGTCTGGGCAATGTGCAAAGTGCCAGTAGTATCCAGCGCATGCGTGGCATGTTCTCTGTGTTCACAATTGTGCCATCCTTCTCCCACATGTACCTAAGGAAAAAGAAACCAAGCATGGTGATAAAGGTTCTGCCCCTGCCAACTGTTCCTAGTCTATCCAGATTGTTATTGGAATCTTTGACTGATTCCTGATATCCTAAGCCGTTGCAAAGAACTAGAAACAGATCATCTCTCAAATCTGATTGCAATGATCTAATTCTTTAATCCTAGTTCTTGTCTAAACTATTTTCTAGAACACTCCAGGTTCTTCTGCAGGTGGTGGACTGCTCATCAAGTACTAGCATGTACACTACTACTAATATGTTACACAACCCCTCACCCCATCCTACGCATATTTATGGATGTTAGTTATCTCTTAGTATGCATTCTTACAATGTAGCATATTGTTGACAAATAGGTTTACATATTTGTTTAACCCTAATTTGGAGAATAAATGACAACTAGTTGAGTTCATACTTTGCTCTAAGCTATAACCATATGAACTGGGTTGACACCATGCTAAGCTAAAACAAAACCATATTTTGACAATACAACTTAATATGATGGCATACCATGATGTTCTTCTTTCACTCACTAGAGCAACACAACAATTTGTCTCGGCTTCAAAACTAAGCTAAGCACCAGGTGGCAATATAGGCCTATGGATTTACATGTATGTATTTTGCATTATGTTCCTCAGTAGATGTTCTTAAAGCGCATAAAGATGTGACTAGAAGATTCCTTGCTTTGTCATACTGCAAGACTCCAACATCAATCTTAGAAAAGCATTATAGATAAATGGAGTCCTGGTTGTTCCCAGATTGCAGAGATGGCTAGAGAGTGTCTCCTTTCAAAGGGGCTAATTTGTATAAAGAAAGGTGCAATGGCCAGACAAGCTGAGGTCAATAAACTATTCCTTCCCAGCAAGAGAAATATAAGCAAACCCCTAGTCAGGAGTTTATGTGCTCCTCAGGAAGTCACAGAGAGTATATACAGAATTCTAGCATTGCTTCTAAGCTGAATATTTCTTTTTCTTACAAAGAAGTTTTGAATTTAAAGTACAAGGACATTGAGGGTTTTTTTAGACTCTCAACTAATATTCTAAAATGGATAGTTTTTAAAACTTGGCTCCCATTTCTTTCCTCATTTTTCCTTCATCTTAACACACATGAGAAATGATCACCTACCGAACTAACACATTGGGGTCATGTGTTACTCCACAGGTCATTGAGGCCTTGGTGCCTTTGATGACACTTTGATCCTGAGGTGGGTTGGTGATACGAGTCCGGGCTGCCACATAAAGAGACAGAAGACACATGAATATAGTTTGAACACGGATCGAAATGGGATGGGTGAACAGACATAGTTCTTATATCAACTCAGGACTCAACACCTGGAATTTTAAGTTCTGGTAATAAAGGCATCCTTTTTGTAAGACTAGAAGCAGGAGCCCCCCCCCCAAAACCAGATCTGTTACATCATAATACCAATGATTAAGCAAGCAAGCAAACAAAAGCAATGCACCCACCCCTGATTGTTTTTGAATGCCTAAAATGAAGGGGCATCAGTTCAATTTTCAGCTGTAGCTACTCCCCTCCCCAAACTGCTTGATATATATCATCTAGTGCAACCCAAGCTCTACATTGAAAGAACAAGGGAAAATACCCCTCTTGCTACAGTTACATTGGATCTTTGCTTCCAACCAAGCAACATCCATCCATCCTCCATCTTCCTTCCTACAGACAAGGTTCACACAATACACTGGAGGGAGATGGACGGTACAGAAATGTGAAAATTAAATTAAAATAATAAAAAAACATGGACCAAATGACAGAGTTTTCTCTCTGTTGTACAAATACCTAAAGTGGAGGGAG
>SOZL01000856.1:0-30239 GCA_009733165.1 Naja naja | reverse complement strand
GCAAGTCTCATCTGCACACTAACTGCCTCTAATTGTCAATCCTCGGCTGGCTCATGGCAACAACTTGAGAACAGATCCTAGCAGTACGTGTGCCGTAGGGCTCTGCAATCTTCCAGGGACCAACAGTGTGGTGAGGAACAGTAACTGTAACAATTTGTCAAGGGACCAGATGTTTTGAGTGGAAACTCAGGCACCTGTGCACAAACATCAGGCACCAAGGCTTCAATGTTTATTGTCACACGGATCTTAATGGGGAAGTTTAGTGTTACTAAAGCTTGCCAAAACTAAGTGAACAGATCATGCAGACCCTGTGCCCGTTTTCTGATAACATGGATCTAAAGAGAGGACCAACTACAATGATTTCTAATAAATGAACTTCTACCATTCATGAAACTGCAGGAGTTCCAAAATTCTGGGGGGCCTCATCACCCACCAATAATGCTATCCAGAAATGTGCTTCTGAAGAACACTCTGGAAAGAAAATACATTGCTGGAAAAAAAGGCTACGTGAATTAAGGCCAGAGCCTCATTCACCTCTACTACCTCTGTTGTGAAGTTTTGAGTTTTTTTAATGACACATAAAACATGGCAACTTTTAAGATGTGTGGACTTCAACTGCCAAAATTCTCTACCCATCATGCTGTTATTTTTCATATCTGGAGAGAAATGACTGCTCTAGACTTTTTTTTTTGGAATAAACAGCCTTTGTTCATAGTTTATCATTCATTTTCTCTTTCTGTTTCACACAATAACTATTCAAAACTTACTTTCTAGCAATATCCCACTTTTTTCTTAGCTTTATGCAACAGTGTCCCCAGCTAGCATGATGAGAGTGGCTGCCATTACATCTGGAGGGTGTTGGGTTAGAGAACATTAGCTCAAGGGATTTTCTTTCATTGTCTTGAAACTCAAATCCTTCCAATCTCTAAGATTAGTCATACATTATTCTTCTCTCTGGTATTCCTAACGGGCTTCATTCTCATTAGGTTACTTCATCAGTTGCACATAATTGGGAAAATACTCTAATATAATGGAGAGGGAAGGACAAAATTAATTCTAAAAAATATAGATTTCACTACATGCACAATTAAAAAGATGATATTTGGGAAAGGGGCAAAAGCTCAGTGCAAAAGCTTCAAATTGTACGCTGTGTGTGTATGTAATAAAATATTTTCATATTTGACTGTTCTATTTTTGCTTTACTTATTTAATTTATATAGCTAACTATTTCACATAAATGACTTTGGATGACTTACAGGATTAAAACATACAAGCCCACCAAACATAACTCCCGGTGCCCAAGGATAAACAATGACCCCCCTCTCACCATCAATCGTGATGGGAGCCTCCCGATACTCCCATGTTACACCCCTCCTGCGTGGCTTGCATTGGCTTCCGGTTGCCCTCCGGGTGAGGTTCAAGGTTTTGGTTTTAACATTCAAAGTCCTACATGGCATGGGTCCAGGATATTTACGAGAATGACTTCTCCCAGCCTCAAATACCAGCCGCCGGTAGTATGTCGCAGGCGGGGGTCTCCTCGGGCTGCCCTCCGCGACTCAATGTCGTTTGCGGGGACCGGGGGAGGGCCTATTCTGTGGCGGCCCCACTCTATGGAATCTTCTTCCACTGGAGCTCGGCTGGCTCCCGATCTCCGCACCTTCCGCCACGAGCTAAAAACCTGGCTGTTTTACAATCTGGGCAGTGTTGACCCTTGGGGTTGTTTACGTAATTTGGGGTTTAATAATAATAATACTAATATTAATTCGGACTTTAATTTAATATTTTTAAGTAACTTATTGTTGTATTCTATTTTAGTTGTGAGCCGCAGGAGTCCCTCAGGAGAGGGGCACATAAGGTCGAATAAATAAATAAATAAATAAATAAATCGTAACAGAGGTCATTTACTCATCTGACACAAATGCTTTGGAGAATCAGCCTTGCCTTCAATGTTTTGCAAAAGGCTAACAGGGTTGGGGTCATCCAGATCATCAGGAGGATGCCTTTCCACAGGGCAAATGCTGCCACTAAGAGACATGATTATGGGATTGGGATCAACAAGATGATTTGTTTGAGAGAAGGAACCCATAGCACACCCTTTTCTTCTAGATCTGGTGGGGTGAGCAGAAACAAAAGGAAAAAGGTGGCTCTGCTACTAGCTTGGCCCTATGCCATGGAAGGTTTTATAGCAGGGCTGTTAAACTCCTGGCCCACGAGCTAGATGCGTCACGTGCTGGCCACAACCATGCCCAGTTTAGCAAAGGGGGGAAAGTCTCGATATGTCACCCTGTGCGGCCGTGATGATATGAGTTTGACACCCTTGTTTTATAGCATCTTGAATTCCATCTCAAAACCTATAGAGAGACAGTGTGGCTTTGCAGAACAGCAATATTGCATAGGCATAACACAAAATTCCAAAAACTGTCGCACCACTACATTCTGGACCAATGCCACCTTCAAATGTTCTTCAAGGCCAGTTCCATGTTCAGCACATTAGAGCAAACCAAAGGAAGGTGCAGAAGACATGAACCTCCGCCCTTAGCCGTGGCTACCCCAGCTCTTTGAACAGGAAATGAGAGACCAAATGCACACCAACTGTGAAATGCATCCCCATATAGAGTTAAAGATGGAGCCAGGGGATGTTAAAATCTTGCCAGGTTTGTGCTGAAGCCTGTTTTCCCCATCCAGACCCTCCAAGCCTCTGGGAAAGGACTTTGGAAGTTTGGACCAGTCACTCTCTCTCAGCCCTAAGAAGCAGGCAATAGCAAATCACTTCTGAAACTGTTACCAAGAAAACTGCAGAGATTAGTCCAAGCAGTTGCCAAGAGTCAAGAGCGAACTCAAAGGAACATTACAGATAAACAAAAATTAATTACTTGTAATTACATTGGAAGATACCATAGAAGTTTTTAAACTTCATTGAGGGCCATTTTATCAATTGCAGTCTAACACAAATCTTTATTTTTTAATTCAACCGCTTACTCAATAAGGCTTTAAAACTTGTTTTTATAGATCCAGCTCTGAAGACGCAGCTGCAGGTTTCATATATAATAGTTCAAAATTGTCTGTAACTGATCCTTGGCAAACACAAACAAAATCTTTGAAAAGAAAATGATCTATAGAAAATATACTCTTTAAGTTTAGGAAAGTTCCTTTATTCATTGCAGTTATTTTCCTTGATCTCTTTCTTAGAACATTCTTTTATTTTCCTTGAGTAGATGTGCATGTTTGCCCTGTTGCTTAAAGATTACCATGATAAAGAAAATTAAAACTTCATTATCACAAACTATAAAGTCATGTATAGAACTCACAGTGTCACACCATTATGTACATAATCCATATTGTACCCAATGCAAGCACAAAAAAATTCAAATTTAAGTTAATCCTGTTCATCTGCAAAAAGAAAAAAAAATAGTGAAGTTTGAATTTTAGCCAAGTATAAATAGAATGTAAAACATTAGCACTTTGCTGTCCAGGCCTTGAAACATGAATAAGTTTCAAGTATAATAATGCAAAGTTTACTTTTTTTACTAAGCAATATTATAAAGCAAATTAACAGAGAAACATATCTATATTATATTTCTGTTCAAAATTATGATAGTCATAGATGAAAATTAGATTTTCTGTGATACATTTATCCCATTTCAAAACTTATTTTACAAAAGCACTGGAAAATCTGAAATAGGATAAAGTTAATTATTTTAAATTTAAGTACAGTTCTTAAATGTTTATTTCCCCTTGGTTTTAATGAGCAATACTTTTAAATAGCTGAAAATTCTTCTTCTGCATGAAATCCTACTGAATGGCTTTCTCTTACCATTTTCTTTCAGGTCACTGTAATTTCCTAACAGTAATGATGTTCAAGACTCAGTTTTTGTTCAACTCTAAAATAGATGAAATGAAGCAATTCTATTGTAAAAAAAATAAAACAACTGTGCATCGAGTAATAAGTTCACTGTGCTCTTTTATATCCCTTATCCTGCGGACTTGAGGCTTGGGGTTTGCTATTGCAAAGATATGACAGCTTTTTAAAAGAAAGCAATGAGAATGGCAGTTTGACAGTGTCCTGTCACAGTTAAAATGGGTCCTTCATGTGACCTGGGTTTGGACGCTGATGCTCTGTATCCTTTAACAGCTGAAGCTACATCTGCCACATTTTGTGGTCCCGCCACTTCATGCTGTGCAGCCAGCTGCTTCTGTTTATGCTAGACTCCTTGCAGCCTTCTGGCTGGGGTATAACATACTACAGTTGATATTCCATCACTGGCCATCTTCATTTTCCCAACCCCATAGAGAAAATGCTATTGGGATAAGCTTGAATATGGTACACAGAATCAGGTTATCCCTGCAACTGACTTCTCTGCCAAGCTGGAAATTTGGATTTCAAAAATGCAAAGAAGAAAGAAGTTACTTTAGATTAGTAACTATTTAAGATCGAAACCAACTTCTCTGAACCCCTCTCCCGGATAGCTTATATCTTATTTCCTATATAAGATAGCATCCTTCTACAATGTAAGCCTATTTATCTACCAAAAAAATTGATTGTTTTAAGAGAAAAAAAGGGTGAAGAGGAGCTAAGATATTTAAACCCGTGTTCTGCTTACTAATGCCCTTCAAAGTTGTTAAATTTAAATGTATTTATCCCAAACCATATAATCCTGCTGGATCAAGATAATGGAAGTTGTTGACAAATACATACCATCTTAAAGGCGCTAGATTGTCTGATTTAAACCTTATTGGATAAACAAATATTCCTTTAATAAAATTTGCTTTGTCTTAATGACATGTTTCTTATAGCAAGAAATCTAAAATAAAATACAAGCAGAGAACAGGCTTATAGGCATATTTCTTCAACACTCCTTTACAAATTATAGTGTTCTTATACATGGTGACTATTGGCTGTGTGTATGTGAATACAGATAAAAATACTGCAGAAGAAAATAATTATAACATTGGGTATAATCCACCAGGATAGTTTCCTGGACAAGCCTTATTAAATTTAATTAATTTCAGTGGGGCTTGTGAAGGAAAAACTTCTGGTGGATTATGCTCATTGCAATTTTTTATTGGGGCTAGACTTTTTCAGCCATTAAATACACTTTTATTTTGAAGTTTTAGCATTTGTTAGTACTTTTAAAAACAAAAATGGCTGTTTGGCAGCTTGATCAAAGTTTGATTTTTCACTAATTCTCTGAATGACCAAACGGACAAATTGCCAGATGTTGATGATACATTTATGAGGGATTGTGGCAGGAGGATAGCAAATATTCTTTGTTCCAAACAGCATGGATCTTTAATCTGGATATTTTTTTCTGGAAATATTATTAAGAAATATAAAGAGAATATTCACATCAATACCTAGCAACAAAACAGGTTGGAAGTTTTTCTTAACTACTTTGGGGATATTTTTCAGAGTCTTTCAGAATATATTTAAAATTAAAAGATACCTTTTTAAAATAAAAAGACCAATGTACTTTTAAAGGCCAATAAGGGTGCATACTAAGGGTAAGAATCCAACCTAGTATTTCCCACATAGGTTGGACTACAACTTTCATAGTTTATGGCCAGCCAAGCCAATTATATCTTAGATCATTTATTGATTTATAAATAGATAAGAATATATCCCAATAAATGCCTAAATAAGGGGTCTATGATGCATAGACGGCCATCACAGAGTTGTAAGTAATGCCAGGTTGGCAGTGAATTTCAACAATATGCTGCTGATACATATCATCAAACTGCAGTTGTAAGAAACAAATGAGCTATTCCCATGAGCAACAAAGAAGTCTTGTTTTTATACCATGCTAAACTAAGTCTGAGATAGGGTTAATGAGTAGTGGGAATATCAAAAGGGGATCAATTGACCCAGTCCGATATTTTTTGAGCTTAGCATGAATAGCCCCAATTTGAACAAAACAGACCTAGTGATGCATACAATTCAACAGTAGTAGAAATACATAAGCCTGTCACTTGACCCATTTTGCATACATAGTCCTTCAAAAAAAAGAGAGAGAGAGCTGGAGAGAAGGAAGAACTTCTCCAATGCAAAACTCAATGCTAAGGCTAGATGTAGAAACTCCCAACACCAATTGGCCAAGCTATGTCATTTTCCACCTTCCTGGTCAATTAGGAAGAAATGGGTGAAAGGGTTCCTGGAGTCCGAGGTCTTCCTGAAGAATGTGGTGAAGATGTGTTCCCAGTGCTGGAATTTTCCCCAGTTAATGTGATTGTGTGCTGTCAGAGTAAGAAGTAGGCATTTGACTGGGTCTCTTGCTGACTGGGTGAACTGCATTGAGCAAACAAGATCATTAAGGTGCAAGCTGTCTTTGTTTCAAGGAACAAATAAAATTAAGGACCCTAACCCAACTGGAATAGAGGTAAAATAGGAACATTCATTCTTTCTCATTAGGAAAGTGAGGGGGGGGAATAGCCCAGATGAGTGAATCAATGGGGAGTCCACCACACATGAATTCTTTACAGAACAACTCCCAATATATCTCTGTCCTCACTGACCAACTTTTTCTGGGCTCATTTTACAAAACTATCTCCTCACATCATCATCATCATCATCATTATTATTATTATTATTATTATTATTATTATTATTATTAGGTCTTATATGCCACCCTATCTCCCGAAGGACTCAGGGCGGCTCACATAGAAACATAAAAAACAACGAATACAAAAGTTAAAAGAGATTAAAAAATATTAAATCAATTAAGACCAAATAAATATTTAAAACCCTACCACAAACATTTAAAACAATGCCCCCCCTCTTACTCCGGGCCGGCTTGTTGGAATAACCAAGTCTTTAGGCCATGGCAAAAGGAGCGGAGGTCAGGGGCCAATCGTAGCTCCAGGGGAAGCTGGTTCCACAAAATGGGCGTGCCCACAGAGAAGGCCACTGAAAGGTCAAAGGTGGCACTTGGCTCAAAAATGTTGGTGCGCCTGTGTCTTTCATGATTACTGGACATGTTGAGCAAGGTCAACATGTGATTATTACAATAATTCACAAACATTTTCATGCTGGATCTCACAGGCTGATTAATAGCACAAGTGTATGCATCTCTACTTACAAAATAAGTCCAGCTGAGCCAGTAGGATTTACTGCCAGCATGGTCAGCCATAAATTACCTCCAAAGGATATCATGGAAAGCCACCATAAAAATAACTTTCAAAATAGAAAAGAATGAGTGCTAAATAAACAAATAATTTAACACTGAATTTCATCCAAAATGGCCCCCTACACATGCAATAGGTTTCTTGAAATTGCAACCATATCCATCTCTGCCTTGCTCAATGAGAGTCTGGTCACTATCTCAAAACAGTTTTCAGCATTCCTGGAAAACATTCTTGTCACAACTGGTGAAATAATTAATCATAGATTGCTAAATTAACATGCATTTATATGGTGAACTTGGAAGATTTAAGTAGGCTCCAACTGCCTTTGGAGAGCTATATTTTTCACGGAGATAAACAACTATGATTTGAAGGCATGAACAGAAGCTGGCAGGAATCTGGTATCTTACATGAGACTTTTCCATGCTATTTTGTTCCAATTTATTGGCAATATATTCTTCTGCATATCAAAAATTTGCTCAGATAGAGCAGGATGTGGATAAAGTGATCAAAATATACCTAGGAACAGATGGTGCTTGCTAGGCAACTGGTCTTAATTAACTTTTAGAAAACAACCTGAAGGCCTTAAATGGAGGAATGCTATTGGGATCTTATCTCAGGGGAAATGGCTTCAAGCTGAACTGTTAGATATTCAGCCAATTAGATCTCTATGCCTGGGGGGGGGTGAGGGGTGTGTGGGGTGTGTGGGCATGAATATATGTATGTATATGTATCAGCACCTAGAGTAGCTGACCTTGACTGATCGTGAAAGATAGCCTTTGTATGGGAGGCTACTGAGGGCTGTAGGCTAGATTGGGAAGTAAAACAAAACTCCTAGAAGGCAATAGTAAAACATCTTTGAAAAGGCCTTTGGGCTATTCAATAAACAACATACAACATACAATAGTAAAACCTTTCTGTATTGTTATCGAAGTAAATTACCTGGGCAAATCATTCTGACTGAAGAAAAATGACCATCTAATCATGCTTGAAATTGACTGGTCATTATCAATGAAAAGTGATAGCAAGTTCATATCAAAATTTGTTTGGGGCATAAATAGTTCTAGATGTTCAGATGAGAATACCAAGCTTCAACACAGATGAAGAAGGAGGGAACAGAGTTTATCACAGCATGTGTTTATTGTAACCCTGTATCAGGCTTACAATTTAACTGTATAACCGGCTAAAGAACAGACTACAAAATAAAAACCCATTCAATGCCCTATCAAACACATTTATATTTTTAGATAATTTTGATACAACTATCACTATTTCTGAGTCATACATAAAGCACAGAAGCCTTCAAATCCTATGGGAAAACTCATATAAGATGCCTACAGATTATGATGGGAGCAAGAAGTCAATCATTGCAGGACCATGGAGAGTTCCAAATAAGCAATACCAGTATATTCTAATACAGAACTAGACTCAGGGATTCCACTCCCTGCCTCTACACCTTTCTATCCTGGAATAGATGGAATTTTGATTTGAACCAAATGCACCTCCTCTTCTCATGTAAACCCTTCCATGTGTTGAGATAATAAGGGGGAGTAGAAATTCTTCAGAAGGAATAGATTCACTTAGTGTCCTAAATTTCCAGTTCAGAGTTCAAACAAACTCCCCACTCCACCCCCAACAGGTTCATATATAATCCTGGCATGTCCATTAGCAAAATAGCCATGCTTAGTTCAATATTTTCACATAAAGCTTTAGTCTACACTCAGCATCACTGCCGGTCCACCAGATAAATTCAAATTTATCTGCTTTAGACTTAAAATTCAGGAGCTTCTCATTGCGGCATCCCTCATAAAATTGCTTGGACTGATTTTATAATGAATATCCAGTTTCAATTAGTACTCCAGGAATTCTTCAAAACTGAGAATCTGCCAGAATTTTTCACCTCATGGAGTTTCCGGTAGATGGGATTCCTCAGATATATTCTACAGTGAGATGGCTTTCAGATAGTACTATAAAGTAAAAATTATCCTGGATTTCTAAAACAGACTTTACCAATATGAAGCTAACTGGGGGGATTGAATATCAGCTCCTATCATTGATAACCATTGACCATGAAACCCAACACAGTTAGTTGGCTACAGGCTAAAGAAAGCTTTGGTAAAGAGATTACTACCAGAGCCCAGAGATACAGTTGTGTGACCCTTGTTCCCCCATAAATCCCTGCTCAGGAACCAAAGCAGCAGTGGATGTACTGTTTGAAGGTAGAAAGAACATTCTCCTGCAACCCAAGGCTTCCCTTTTGCCTACTTCATTCTACAGGGCTAAAGCAGGTAGAGGACTTCCCAGCTTCAGTGTCTGCATTAACGTTCTAAGAAAAGAAGTTCAGGCTCTCCTGTTTTCCTCCCAAGCCCTTTAGTTTCAGCTGAACAGCTCTTGCTTCTGCACAGACAGATATAACTCTTGTATCATGGCTGGGCATACTAATCCCTTGGGTGACTTGCACATCACCCTACCTCTTTGGGCCTGTCACCATTTTTCATTTTGTTTTCTTTTCTCAATCTTTGATAGGAAAATACTGCAGAAATTTCAGTGGGGAGGAGAGGGTCTGCAGGCAACTGAAGAACCCTTGTTTGCACCTGGAGTTGATACTGTCTGAAATAGATTCCAAAAAGATTGGACAAAACAAACTGAATTCATTTTGCAGGATGTTGTCTAGAGTGAACATAGCAAACTCAGCAGAGCAGGCCAGTTATCTTCTAGCTCCATGTCAGATAGTTGAACAACAACAAAAACAGCAAAAATTTTGCACAACAGCATTTTATGAAACATGCCTTTTTTTGAAAAAAAGGGGTACATCTATCTCAGTGATGCTTTAGTTGCCTGTATAGCTATTTCATCCTGTAACCACAGTCTAAGATCACCATAAACTGCTTATTTATTCCTTAATTTTTCAAAGGATCATAACATCACAAATACTTTTTCAAACAATATTACAATGTAGTGATATTATAAGTGATTTTATATATAGAATCAGAGGTGGTATTCAGCAGATTCTGACCAGTTCTGGAGAACCAGTAGCGGAAATTTTGAGTAGTTCGGAGAACCAGCAAATACCACCTCTGATTGAAGATTTTACAGTTTCCTTCCCCTGCTACGCCCACCAAGCCACGCCCACAGAACCAGTAGTAAAAAAAATTTGAATCCCACCACTGTATAGAATCCTTCCCCTCCAACAGATTTATAGTTCTATTTTGCGGGGGGGGGGTTGGACTATCACCCCATAGGCTGGGTGCTGGCTAGACTTGATGGAATTTGAAGTCCGATATAACTGGCAGGTACAAGAGAAAGGCACAATTAATATGATAATGCTTGAAGACTCTGCCTGGTATAGTCCTTCGGAGGATGGCTATTAAATACTTTTAAATAATGACTGTCTCTGCTTTTTAAGATTACATGGTGGATCAGTTAGGGCAATTCACTTCCACAATTATCTCAGCTTCTTCTAGTTAAATACTTTATTTAACCAATGTAAATCTAATGTTAACACTTTGTAATTTGAGTTATGAAGAAAAAGCAAGAGATGCGTGCTTTGTAACAAATGCTAAGTTGTATGCAAATCAGCATCTAATTGTGTAGTACTCCCCTGTGGTTCTCTGCTTGCTGTAACTTTACAGATGTTCCCAAATTGCTTCATGGATTATATAAAGAACAGACAATAATTAAGAATTGTCTTGTTTAAGGTCCACATGAACAATTAGTGCTTGCCAGTTTATTGCCTTCAATCAAGCAGAGATTTTATATACATCTGCTTCTTTAGCACCCTCCTTCGAAGAGAAACAACAGGATTCTTGTTTGCTATTTCTTTTCAGAATTAAGAAACACTTGTTTCTTTTATTCATGAAACAATAATTTTATAGTTGGAGAGCTGGTAGTTAACTCTGCCATTTCTTTGCAGCCATGATGGGCATGTATTGCCTGAGAAGATGGGCAGGCTAGTAAATGTCCATTACTCTACAACAAATGAACATAATACTTGCATAGGGCATGAACAATATGACCTAGACAACTTCAGTTCTAACTATAAAGTTCTTTCACTAAGATAATTGGTACATTCATTTAGTACCTGAGATTAACACAAGGTTCACTCCATTTTATAGACAATAACAACTAATTATGTCTTCCTCTTGATAGCCATTTCAGTCGATAACAGAAATCTACAAAGAATAAAAGTAAATGCTATAATTGAGAAAAACTTGGGTTTATTACATATAAATATAAACATTTTAAATAGTTATATAGATATATAGATAATCATAAATTGGATTCTGGGTCCAATTCAAAGTGTTGGTTATCATCTTTAAAGCCCTTTATGGCATGGGTCCAGGCTATTTGAGGTACTGTGTCACCCCAATGGGATTGGCCCATCTCACTTGCTCCAACAGAGGAGTGTGCTCCAGATCCTATTAGCCAAGGAATTTTGGTTGGCAAGGTCCATGAGAATAGTCTTTTCTACTGTGGTTCCACCCACCCTTCGGAACATCTTGCCCCTTGAGATGAGATCTGCCCACACTCTCTCGGCCTTCCAAAAGGGCCTAAAAATCTGGTTCTCCCAACTGGCTTGGGGCTCCAAATAGGGCATTCCACTCTACAGGTGGTTAATAGATTAGAAAAACTCACCTCCACCCCATTTATGTCTTTGTCTCTTTTTATCCAATCTCTCTGTGTGTGTGTGTGTTATTTTAATCTTTTAATTCTTAATGCTGAACATTTTTAATGTTTTTAATGTTCTCATTATTTTATATTATGCTTTTATGGGATTGCATGCCACCCAGAGTCACTTGACATGGATGGCATATAAATTTAATAAATAAAATATAGGACAATATTAGCAAAGTGAAAGCAAAAAAAGAGGAATCAAAATTGATTTTTCCTTTTTTAATCTTGCACAACAGTGAAGCCATTTAAAGTGTAAGATAATTGGGCACATTCTAGATCTGATTTCCCTGTTCTAATTTCTTCTTATAATTTTCCTGTGGCTTATGAGAGTTAAAGACCAACACAACTGAAGGGCTCCAGGATGAACAAGGCTCTTTCTGAGGGTCAATTTAATTGAGAACATCTAAAATATATATGCAGATGTTTAGCAAAATTTCACACTTCTCAAGCCAAAACAAATTGTTGTCTGGAAAGGTGTCTAATTCTTCAGTGAGCAAGACACTTGCAGTTGAGAAAGTGGTGTGAATGCTAGGATTACTTTGCTGGATAATACGTATAACTCTTCTGCCGCTGAAATATTCTTCTCACACACATGTATTTCTTCTGTGTCTTGTTGTTTAGAAGATTTCCTTCACATTTGTTATGGGGCATAGAGGACCTTTCAGACATGAAGCCCTTTGCACAACCAGCTAAGAAAATACTGTCACAGCAAGATTGAACCATGGACTTTATGGAATTTTCTAAATTCTGTATCTTTATTGAACAACTTACCAGCTTCTGTTTCTGTCTGGGCAAGAAGGAAACAATGCTTACAACAGTCTGTCTTTTATGCTGTTCTCCTGAGTGATATGGAAATGTTATCTGTGTCACTCATATAGTGGTTTTCATTGGTATTTTGCTTGCTATGATATTGTACAATTTTTATTTTGGGTACTCTTTCTTATTCCATAAATATACATGTCTTAAATATGCATATTATTCCAAGTGACCTAAACATATGCAGCAAGTACATTCTTTTTTCCCGGTTCTCTAATATTAGAAAATTGAATGTGGCATCATGAAATACTGGAAATATTGGAAATAATTTCCTTTGTAATATCATAAAAATAATCTTATGTATTTGAGGTGGAATAATTTTCACACTACTATTAATGTATGCAAATATGAATGTATATTATGTATACTTAAGTATATAAGTATTCATTTATTTCACTGCTAACCATTTATTTTTCTTTCTAAAAATTGGACCAAACTATTTATTTGCATTTTTTCTTCTTCTCAGAAAACCTGGGGAAAGACTCTTGTGCAACCTAGTACTTTTGTAGTTAATAAGAAGCAATGTTAATATGAGGAATATCTCCTTTATTCCATGTAGAACTGCAATTTGCTCCAGACATTTCTCATGGGAACTGTATGACAGGGCTTTGCAGCAGTTCAGAAGCTGCTGCAAATCTGTTCAGCCTTGCAGTTACCCATTTCTGATTCCGTGCCAACTTATTTAAAAGCAAAGCAAGTGGGGTTTCCCTCCCTTTTGTAATGCTGCAGGTCTCAGAACTTGCACATGGGCTCTTTTCCCATCAAATTGACCCTGCCTCCTGGACTCACAACAACCATTACTCGTACTCTCTTCCTCATCCCCACAGAGCTTCAAAGTCCAGCTTCTGATGTCCAACTTCCCAGACCAGATCAGGATGCAGCCATAAATGGCAGATATCTTTTTATTTTTTATACTGGGATTTCTATGCTGCCCTATTTCCCGGAGGACTCAGGGCGGCTCACAGCAATAAAAAACAACAATACAAAAATTAAAAACCAATTAAATTAATACATCCCAATATAATGAATTAAAACTAACACATTACAAGTAAAAAAAACCCTCCCCTCCATCAGTCCAGGTCGGCAAGTTGGAAAAGTCACATTTTCAGGCCATGCCGGAAGGATTGAAGGTCAGGGGCCACCCGACACTCCAGGGGCAACTGATTCCACAGGGTGGGCACTCCTACAGAGAAGGCCCTACCCCTAGGGGTCACCAGCCGATACTGTCTGGCCGACGGCACCCCAAGGAGGCCCTATCTGTGGGAGCGCACGGGACATTGGGAGGTCATTGCCGGCAGAGGAGGTTCCCGCAAATACCCTGGTCCTAAGCCATGTAGGGCTTTATAGGTGAGCACCAGCACCCTGAATCTCACCCGAGGGCAACGGTAACCAATGCAGCTCAGGAGGGGTGTAACATGGGAGTATCGGGATACTCCCATCACAACCTGCGCAGCCGCATTCTGGACCAGTTGAAGCCTCTCAATGGTTTAGTTCAGCTTTTTAGGCTGACTTGGCAAAAAGCTCATGGACACAGCTTAGCTGGAGCTTTGTTGTAGACAAGATTTAAGGCATGCACAAATTGCCCACTGTAGTGCATAAGTATGAAGGGCCTTTATATATTTGAAGGAAACAACCCTTAAAGAGAAAAGGCAGTCATTAATTGACAGAAGCCATCTAATGAGGCTTCCCTTCTCTGAATGGGTAACAAGGGCAAGAAGCAGAAGATCCACCAATCAAGTTTTGTTGATTGGGAACAAGGGAGACAATGGCTTAGGCTGCATGGTGGAATTGCCCGAAAGCAAAATGTTTTCAAACATTTGGGCCACAACATGTGAAGACCCTTTGACATTTTCAAAAATGACTGATGACCCTGAAGAACTTTGGTTTATGTTGGAGATATTTACTGATATCTACTGTATTAGGCATTAAAACTCAGAAATTTTAAGAATACTTGATACAACAAACTCCCTGAAAAGGTGTAGGGAAAGTCTAGATCACACTTTGAGAAATGCTACCTTGAAAAAAATCTCAGAATCCCTTCTGATAACAAAAATGCAATGTCTTTGCTGTAAAGACCTGTCATTACGTCACCAATTAAATTCAAATAATGTAAACAGTTGATTGATTCAAATAAAACATCGTAAAAGAAATAAACTGAAATAAATTGTATCTGCTCTAGTGCCTAGCCAATTGATTGGTCTTACTTTTTGCCAAGTATTTTGCATATATTCAGTGAATCAAAAGGATTGATCAATTTGTTAGACAATAGGATGAATAAACAATATATTTCAGCTGAAAAACAATGCAGAAAAAAATCATAAAGCTGAGAAAGTTGGTAATATATTTTGTGAAAAAATATTTTTTCCAAATATCCATGTTTTTATTTTATTTCCTAAGTAATGTTTGGTTAAACAGGGTTACAAATATTGTCTGTCCCAGATCTATATTTAGTTTTCAGTCATTCAGTAGGAAAGTCTTGCTCTCCATAGCCAAATTCCAGCAAGGCTGCTGAGTCATTTCAAGTGGTAGAAGCAAGTATCCAGGTTTGATATAAACAACTGTTAAAAATTAAAGTAATTACCTTAAAACATTGTACTGTTTTTTCTAAGCTAATTAGGCAACCTGCCAGGTGTTTAGCACTAAGACAGCAATGCCTTAATTGGAGCAGTATTAATCAAAAGTGGAAATCTAGCAATAATTAACTATCTATCATTACCATAATTACCATTCCCTTTATTATGTGAGATTCACAAATTACATAAAGTATCACAATAACTCTTGTTAATTATTATTTCCTGACAAAATTACAAATTAGCTTTTAAAGAACATGAAAATAGATAGTATCAAATATTCCATATAATGTATATGTGATTCAAAGGTTAGGGATTAAAACCAGGTAGAATTCACTTGTATTATAAAACAAAATAAAATGAAGAAAAATATATTCTGGTATTTCATCCACAACAGGGAAAAAGAAATATAACTCATTCCCCTTTCTCACCTGAAATACACAAACATAGATTATGTTTAGTCAAACATTTTGATCTCTACATTTTTAAACATCATTAAGGATCTCAAAGTTATATTTTCAACGTTTGAGCTCTACGGGGCTCTTCTCTTTTAGCTTTGTATAACAAAAGCAAAGAAAAACAATTTTCCAGGGGGTTGAAAAATATATTCTCATGTGGAACAACTGTGATCAGCTTTTGCCACTTGAGCTATAAATTACGTTCTTATGATATTAACAGTGATTTTCAGGACGCTATTAAGTGATTACTCATTATAACAGGGCAGTCTAACTGGGGGAACCAGAAGAAACTAGATTCTTTCAACCAAAGCATCCTTTACCCAGAACATTTTACCTAACATCTGAAAATATTTTTTCAAGGAACTGAAACAACTTAACCTGAAATGAGCTGCACACTTATAGATCCACACTGTTCAGATACCAGGTGCATAGAAGAACTTTTGCTACAGATGTCCAAATGCCATCCTGGGTGTTATTTAATGATGGCCTTCTGAAACAAATTCTATATATGCATGATAAAGGGTGATTGGTCAGCAGTACCTAGATTTCCCCATAAATACTAGAAAAAGGTAAACACTGTTTACACATCCATATATACACATACACATATACATACTTATAAGATAGATATAATAGAATATAGAATGTGGGGATTCAATAACCAGTCATTTCAGTGCCCAAAGATGTCTGACTGCCTGGGCAGTGTTTATTCTTTTTATACCATTTTTACAAGCAGAAAAGTGCAGCATAGATACAGCATTGGGATTGGAGAATAGATCCACATGGGTGAAACCCCTCAATCACATTGGCATAACCCCTCAACCAATCCTTAAGGTTAGTGGTGATGTTAGTAAATGAGATCACCTGTATACCTGGAAAATCAGGGACGTTCCATCCCAACAGATAAGAGGATGAATAGAAGATGAGCTCATGGGATAGCAAAAGAGGCCCCCTCCACCAGGCTGCAGTGTGCTGCCAGCTTCTAGTGTCATCCAGGGAAACTCAGTGGCTACCACAATAGAACAATGATATAATGTAGATTTAATAACAACACATATATAATGAAAAATAACAATTAATGTAGAACAGAATATATACAGTACGGTAGTGGCTAGATAGCATAGTGGTTAGAACACCACTTTTGATCCAGGGCACCAAGGTTCAAATCCTGGCTGGTGTTATCTTACTTGTAGCAAAGACCCCTAATGCTTTACCTGCCTACCTCAAAATATGAGAGTGACATGAACTAGAAGAGTCGTGCCTGCTTGGACATTGTCCAGATTAACAAGGTCCATGTCATATGTTGAGAAACCAGGACAATCTGATGATAAATGAGCTAGTGGAACAAACCTACATAGATGTTATAAGAGAACTGGAATTGATGGAATGTTACTACAACAGCAGACCTAATAAGAGGGGATATGAAATGTATGAGAGAACTATGGATGGGCAGAAGTCCTGCATACACACTAACTGAGAAACAGCTTGTTACCCAACACTTCAACATAGTGAAACACTTCAACATAGTGAAAAGGAAGAGCCTTGGTGGTACAGGCTATTAAATGCCTAGCACTTAGCTCCAGCTGCCTGCAATTACTGCAGGCTCGAATCCCACCAGGGTCAAGGTTGACCCAGCCTTCCATCCTCTCGGGGTAGGTAAATTGAGGACCCAAGATTGTTGGGGGCAATAAGCTGACTTTGTAAAAATGCCGCTTAGTAATAAGCAGGCATATACAATGGAATGAAGGCTATTGCTGAGCGCATTGGGTTGTGCTCCAAACATTGTAAGCCGCCCTGAGTCTCTGGAGAAGGGCGGCATACTTGAAATAGATCAGTTATATTACATCTCAAGAAGACCCAGAAGAACACCTGGGTGTTCTTCTGAAGCAGGAATATCACTACCATTCTCTTATTACAAAGCACAACAGCTGATGTGAGGCATATGTTCATGGATAAACTAGCTACAATCAACCCTCAAGACTGGTTACCAAGGCTTAGTAGAGAAGTACCATCAGATAGAATGCTTGAAGAGGCCAGTAAGAGCCTTCACAACAATCCCTATTACTATGATAACTCAAATCAATGAACTTGTACTACAGCCACTGCAAGCCTGGATATGCTTGGTACACAATCAAGAAAAACAACAGTACATATCCATCCATCCACCCTCCAGAAAATGAGGTCAGAGGCTAAGGTCAAGGCAACTCAGAGAGAGGTTAGCCAACATGGAATTACAGAAAGATGTGAAGATTAGGGATAAGATTCAGCTACTGAAAAAATGTACTGACTGACTTCATCTGCAGCCCTCAAGATTGCTAAGCAAAGAATCACAACACTGGCTACCAGGCTAGGCTAGAGAAGCAGGGGCCAAGGAGATAAATGTCCTGTTCTTCAAATAATCATCCAAAGTGTACTCCAACTGCAGTGCAATACCACAATAACAGCCGAGCCACCAACGTCAGAAGCTGAACAGTATTGGAAGAACATACGGGAGAAAGAGAAGACGCATAACATCAATGCAAAGTGGCATTGACCTAGTAGCAGACCGCAGCAATCTCCCAGAACAGTAGCAGACATTCAGCACTGGGTCAAGAACATGAAAAGCTTGACAGCACCTGGCCCAGACATAGAATAGAACAACAGAGTTGGAAGGGAACTTGGAGGTCTTCTAGCCCAACCCCTTGCATAGGCAGGAAGCCCTACACCACTTTAGACAAATGGTTATCCAATATCTCCTTAGAAACTTCCAGTGTTGGGGCATTCACAACTTCAGGAGGCAAATTGTTCCACGGATTAACTGTTCTAACTATCAGGAAACTTCTCCTTAGTTCTAAGTTGCTTCTCTCCTTGATCAGTTTCCACCCATTGCTTCTTGTCCTGCCCTCAGGTGCTTTGCAGAATAGCTTGACTCCCTCTTCTTTGTGGCAGCCCTTGAGATATTGGAACACTGCTATCATGACACCCCTAGTCCTTCTTTTCATTGAACTAGACATATCCAATTCCTGCAACCATTCTTCATATGTTTTAGCCTCCAGCCTCCAGTCCCCATTCTCTGCATTCTTTCTAGAGTCTCAACATCTTTTTTACATTGTGGCAACCAAAACTGAATGCATATTCCAAGTGTGGCCTTAGCAAGGCATTATAAAGCGGTATTAACACTTCACGTGATCTTGGTTCTAGCCCTCTGTTTATGCAGCCTAAGACTTGTTGGCTTTTTTGGCAGCTGCTGCACACTGCTGGCTCATATTTAAATGGTTGTCCACTAGGACTCCAAGATTCCTTGCACAGTTACTACTATTGAGCAAGGTACCACATATACTGTACCTGTGCATTTGATCCACATCTACTGGATAAAGAAAGTAACAGCAGTCATGAATGTCTAAGCAGTACAGGTGAATAACTACTCGCATGAGATTCCCACTCAGACTAGCTAACATAAGGAAGGACAGTGCTGATCATGATTGATCCTCACAATGGAACAGCACCATCGAACTGCTGGCCAATAACCTGCTCCCCACAACATGAAAGTCCTATCAGGCATCATAGCTACCAAGCTATAGGACCATATGGGCCAATACATGACCACACCTCAATAGGACATTGGGAGCAACATCAGAAGCTCAAAATACTGGTTGCTCATAGATAGAGAAGTTGCCCAAGACTCAAAGTCTAGACTCTAGATATATCACTCTAAACCCAGCCTGGATTGAATACAGGAAAGCCTTTAACTCAATACCACACACATGGATCTATGAATGTCTGCACTATACAAAATCAATAGGACTCTAAGAATCTTTCTCAAGCACTCAATGAGTCTGTAGAAGACAACACTCATGTCAACTCAAGGCAGGTCACACAAGTGGCCATTAAGTGTGGCATTCAGCAAGGTAATGCACTGTCCCACTGCTCTTCTGCATAGATACCCTCAGCCAGATCATCACAGGATTGAATATGGATAATTAATTAATAAAAAGTATTTGTCATCCATCTTGTACCCAATGACTCTGGATGGCTTACAACATAAAAACATTAAAATCATACATTGTAAAAACACAGAAGGTAAAATGTTAACAGATAAAATCATGGAGACAAGATGGCAAAGAAGGGAACTAGACACTGGGGTGGGAGAGGAGGTGGCACTGAATTTTAGTTAGTCAACCACCACCAGGATGAAGCTCCCGCATTGGCTCCGCAGGCCATCTTTCAATATGAGAGAAAGGTGGAAGCCTCAGGGGGTAAGATATTCCAGAGGGAGGACCCATAGCAAAGAAGTCTCTTCTCCTGGACCCCACCAGCCGAAATTTCTTAGACAAAAGTTCAAGAGTGGAACTACCATCAATTATCTCCTGTACATGGAAGATATCAAATTGTATGCAAGTAAACAAGACATCAATTAGCTGATAGAAGTTGCTGACGTGAAGACCTGGAGAATTCCATGGAGGAGCCTCACAAGGTATGGAGGTTTCTACCCAGGTCTAACATCAAGAGACTGTACTAGCCAGAAAAGGGTTGTCAGGGCCTAGTGAATGTTAAAGCCGTTGTCCTGGATGAAAGCCAGATCTTCCAAGAATACATCAGTAAGATTACACCAAAAGATAAGCTACTGAGAGAATTCCTGAGGCAGCAGCAGACATGGGAGGAAGCTCAAGCAGAGCTTGAGCATGGCAAGGCAAGACCTTGCGTGGAATGTACCATCAACAAATAGCTGAAGTGGCAGACACTGGGAAATCCTACCAGTGCGTGGAAAGAGCTGGACTGAAAGACAGCACAGAGACCCTGATTAAAAGCAAAACAAGAACAGGCACTAAGCACCAGATCCACAGAAGCAGGGGTCTATGACATCCGACAGGATTCAAGGTACAGACTAGGCAGAGAGGCCTCAGAGACAGTGCAACACACAGTGGCAGGGTGTAAGATGCAGGCAGGGACAATATACACTGAATGGCACAACCAAGTATGTGGCACTGGGTACAGAAACATACTGCACAGTGTATGGGCTAGAGTCACTAGGCCTTCCTAAGTCCAGCTGAGAGATCCCAAAGACATTTATGAAGAATAACAAAGCTAGGATCCTATGGGACTTCCAGATCCAAACATACAGGCAGATAGTAGCCAATCAATCAGGCATTGTGGTAGTATATTAAGAAATCCCAGAGTAATAGTCAATTTAGTGTATATAAGAGTTACAATCCTTATCAAAAATAAACTCTAAAAAAGAACAGTTCTCAGAATTTGTTTCTTAACATGCAGGAGTTCGGATCCGGTGTACTTGAAGTACCTTCCAATTCTACAATGACAGAAAAGTCCAGTTTCTGAAAGATGACGATGTGTGGCAGTACATGAAATATTTCTCCATTGATCAAAATTCATAAGAGCAGAACGTACACAGCTTACCCAGGCGAATTAAAAAATACAGAGTGTTGTAGTGTAGCGTACTATACACAAAACTCAATATAATCCCTAAACAAATTTAGGGCTTTTCAGTCAGTTGTTCTCTAATAAAACTAAAGCACCATCTGGTGGGCATAAAGTACATCATAGCTAAATGTCTAAACTTCCGGGGGTTTTTTTTGTGTGTGTGTTTTTGTTTTTTTGCTTGAAGACATCCAAGAACCTTCTTCAGTTCTGAAGGAAGAAACTTCTTGGATGACAAGCAAAACATCTTAAAACAAAGAAAGTCCAGTTGCCTTTTAAAAAGCACCTTTGGTATTTCTTAGACATCAATTGGGAATAAAAACTTAACAAGTTATTTTGGTCAAACACAAACATACAGAACTCATCACTGCAGCTTTTTGGTTCAGAGGAGGAGGCTGGTGCTAATAGTGGCAGGATTTTGAATGAAGACAAAACATGGGAGGGAAACATGTTTAATAAGGATTGTCTCAAGCCTGACTGTCAGATATGGGAAAAAAGATTTTTATGTTGTGTTCTTAAACAAGGAAATATCATGTTTGGAACTTTGATTGGCTCCTATCCTCTTAGTTATAAGAATTTTTATCTTGACCCTTTAATGTGATTTCTGTTTTTTATTGCATTAATGTCTACCAATAGATTTACTACTGATTGTCACAGAATCATTGTCCTAGTCGAACCACAGACAACTACAATGATCTAATAAATATTGATTTTACAGAAAACAATGTTGAAAAAGGACTACGCAATCTAAAACCATCTCTATTGAACCAGATGGAATATGTGCCTACTTCTTTAAAAAGCTATCCGCTGCCATAGCCGAACCTCTAAGCATAATCTTTGAAAAATCTTTCAGGACCAGCTCCTTGCCAAACCTATGGTCACTAGCCACGGTCATCCCCATTTTCAAAAAGGGAGACCCCAGCCTAGTTGAAAATTACAGACCAATCTCCTTATGCTGCGTCACCTGTAAAGTCATGGAATCAATTATTAACCAATCCATTATCCCCCATTTAGAGACAAGCAACCTACTCTCTAATAAACAATTTGGTTTCAGAAAAAATCTATCCTGTAATCTGCAACTCTTACACTGCAAAAACATATGGACTACACAACTCAATCAGGGCAAAACAATAGACGCAATCTACATACTGTAAAGCCTTTGATTCAGTGGTACATGACAAACTACTATTAAAACCAAAATCTTATGGTATCTCTGGACACCTGCATAACTGGATAGAAGCATTCCTGTCAAACAGACAACAAATGGTCAAAATTGGAAACATCCTATCAAATTCTGTACCTGTCAACAGTGGTGTCCCTTAAGGCAGTGTTTTAGGTCCAACTCTCTTCATACTCTACATAAATGACCTCTGTGATCATATCAAGAGCAACTGCGTTCTCTTCGCTGATGATGTAAAGCTATTCAACACCACAGATAATTCTGCTACCCTTCAAAAAGACCTCGACTATGTATCAGAATGGTCAAACAAATGGCAACTTCAAATCTCAACAAATAAATGCTCTGTCTTACATATTGGCAAAAAAAATTCAGAAAATAAAATACAAGCTGAATAGTCAAGACCTTATTGATGATCCAAACTCTGTCAAGGACCTTGGAGTACTCATCTCAAATGATCTAAGTGCTAGAGCCCACTGTAACTACATAGCCAAAAAGGCATTAAGACTTGTTAACCTAATCCTACGTGGCTTTTTCTCTGGTAATATCACACTACTAACTAGTGCATACAAAACATTTGCTAGACCAATACTTGAATACAGCTCACCAGTCTGGAACCCACATTACATATCTGATATTAACACAGTAGAGAAAGTCCAGAAATATTTCACAAGAAGAGTTCTCCACTCCTCTAGTCATTGCAGAATACCTTATGCCACCAGACTTGAGGTTCTAGACCTAGAAAACCTAGAACTACTGTCTTCGGTCCGATCTAAGTATAGTATATAAAATCATACATTGCAATGTCCTACCTGTCAATGAATACTTCAGCTTCAACCATAACAATACAAGAGCACACAAAATATACAAACTCATGGTTAACTGCACCAAACTTGATTGCAGGAAATACGACTTCAGCAACAGAGTGGTCAATGTCTGGAATAGTCTACCTGACTGTGGTTTCTTCCCCAAACCCCAAAAACTTTAACCTTAGACTGTCTACTATTGACCTCACCCCTTTCCTAAGAGGTCTGTAGGGGGCGTGCATAAGTGCGCCAACGTGCTTACCATCCCTGTCCTATTGTTTCTTTTATTTTTCTTATATGTATCCATGTATTTATAACTATGTTTATCCTTATACCTATTATCTTGTAAGCAATTGACTAATCAAATAAATAAATAAATAAATAAATAAATAAATAAATAAATAATGGAAGCCCCTAGCTGACCTTGAATAATGTTACTTTAATTCTTTTCGTAGAATGTACTGTAACATATGTACTGTAACATATGTACTGTAACATATGTATTTTGGGTAGTATGTTTGTGATCTTATACAGAAAAGTTTTACAAAACTATTAATAATGAATGCATAAGCATTCTTCCTTCTCTATAAGCAAATCTAGGCAGCCTCCCATCAGAAGTCCAGATGGCCCTAGCTTTACTGCCTAACCCTAACCCCTCAGGTTTTATGCCCAGGATGTTAGTTGACTGAAGAGTTTATTATTTTTACATGGTGTCTTTTGTTGTTCTTTTACTATTTTATATACTTTTGTTTTATGCTTGATTAGTCATCTAAAGTGATGTGACTTAGTTGGGCAGCCATATAAATTTGCTCTGTAAGCAAACAAGCAACAATTAAACTTGCATTAGCATAGTTATACACTACCGGAATGATGACAGTTGTGAACCAACAAATTCATCCAGCTAGCCTTTCAGAGTCACTTTGGATAGCAAGATGGGCAATATATAAAATGTATAAATAAAAAAATAAGCAAAACTGCTCTCAAAGTTTGTCTACTAGTTAACCTGACTCTCCAAAAAATTTAATACACATTTATTACAAAATGTATTTGAATCACAGACACAGTTATGGAACTACAGTCTTATTTTGTGTAGATTAATCATAGACCAGAATAACACTCCCGCATCAACTGCTACTAAGGAAAATAATCTTCTAAGTGAGCAATTATTATTTTCCAACATTTCCAGTGAGGAAATGGTAAGTTAGACATCCACGAAGGAGTCGGGGGGTGGCATTATGGCTGAAATTGATGGCCAGAGGACAGATCTTATCTGGCAAAATCAGGATAAAAAAGAGGTTGTGAAATCACTCACTCCTGTTCCAAATAGCTGCTATTCACAAGGGAATCACAGCAACTGAGATTTTTGTGGTCAGCTGATGAAATGCCTGGGAGTTGAGAGATTACAATTACACCCATAGTCACAGTGTAGCCTACATGGATATAAAATCTGGCTGAATCTCATTTCTTAATCATTTTCAAATTTTCTTATTTACTACTTTTGAAATATTAAGAACCTTCAGAATGGCAAGTTTGATGGCATTCACTGGAGGACTTTCCTTCAATCCTTAATGAAAGAATTTTTTAGCTATAAATTTAAAGAGTAAATTTGGGGGATAAATGGGAAAAGGATCGTATTTGAGTGTTGTTTCTGGAAAGATATAAACCAATTAAGGATCTAGATGGATTTGAAATAGGATTTTGATATTAACTGAAAGAATCTTCCCCATAAGAAATAGTTGGTGTTTTAATTTCTGCAAAATACTACTGTATGTAATAGGAGGGGATTTTGACATTTGGACACTAGAGGGAACCAGAAGGAAGTAAAAATTTATTTAAAAGAGAAGAACACTTATTCAGTTTGTGAACACAAGATGGAAGAAACTACCTTAACACTGGATGTACTGAAGGATATTTGTGAACCATTTTTAAATTATCTGTTCTTTTTTATTTCCTTTTCTCCCTATTTTTATTTTTATATTGTTTTTCTTTTCTTCTTTCATACTTTTATTTTATAGTCTGGACAACTATATTTTTGTACAGTTCTGCTGTATTTTATCTGTATACTTGTAATACTCAGTAAAATTATTTTTAAATCAAGTTTTATTTTCTGATAGCACCACACTTCCTTGATTCCTGATTTCAATTTTATTTTCATAAAACGTATTTTAAAAAGAAAGTTCAATGTATCAGTGTTTGCCAGCACCAACAATGGAGAGAATATTACTAATGTGGTAAAGTAAGGTACTCCTATCCTGATAGTAGGAGGGCCCTATAGGTTCAGCAACCTGGAAGCAATGGGAGAGGGGTTTTAGAATCTGGGTAGGATTTCCTTGCTGATCAAAGGAGAGAGATGAAGCTAAGAATAATTGCAGCAGGGGTGAGGACAGGTGGGGCTTAATAGGCATGAGAAAAGCTAGCTCAGATAGGAAAAAGAATTCAAAAGCAAACCCAGGAGGCAGCAAAGGCAAATCACCACTTAATTGTTGCCAAAACTGTATGTGCATGGCTGAAATTTGGACAAGTGTGTGATCCAGACCTCCAGGTTTGAAGACTGTCATAGAATCATAGACTCAACAGGCTGTAAAGCACCTATTCCATCATTGTAAATGCAAGTGGCCATTAAGCAACAAGAATTATCTATAAAGCCTGACTGCTTCCTTATTTGCAAGTAGGAAATGTCAGAGGTATGATGCAAGTGTATGACAGCCTAGGGAAAAAGCTATACTTGGTAACCCAGCAGGAAGCAGAAGGCAGATTTAGTTTAGCTGGTGGTCAGGTCTCTGGCAAAGCTACAACAGTGCAAGATAGAGAAAATCTTGCCATAGTTATCACAAGTCAGCCTCAATTCAGTGGCACCAAATTAACATGGTTGCTAAATGTTTTATAAATCCTGCAATCCTCATTCCATAAAAATTGCTTGGTTTGCTGTATAATATATTAATTCCCTGGTGAAAGCTTTGTGTATTTAAGAATGCTTTGGCAATTTTCTGTGGTTGGGGGTTACAATTAACAATTTTCAGTGGCCTAAGGACCGTGTGGCATCCAACTATCAAAAGGAATGAAGCGGGTGCTATAAAATATGAGCTTCTGTGTCATGTAAATCTGCAGGACTGAAATTAATCAGCTTTTTTTCTATTTGGGGGCAATTTTATAAAAATTTCTATTTTAGAAATTTATGTTTCCTGCCCCCAATGATAGACAGCTGCATCACCAATTTTCAGCAATGCAGATTCCTACTCTTTTAAAAGGAGTCTTCATTTAAAATTTTTAAGAATCTTTTATCCACGATCCACTTCTTGTGTCATAACAGTGTTGTGAACTTTGTGCAACCTGTAAGGTTAGATATGATGAGTGAACTGGTAGTGATTTGGGCAGAGATCTTAGTTAAGAGCTATTAGGATGTATCTTCAGAATCAGATCAGATAGGATTCCATTGTCTCTTCATAACGCTAGGAGTTCAAACTCTGCTTACAAACAAGGGGCCAAACAAGTATGTTTTCACAATCTATTCTCTATTCAGTTTCTATTATGGTGGTTCATTTTCATTTTCCCTCCCAGCAGACCCCACGCAGCCTGTTTTGCATGCAGGTAAGTGTAGGGTGTGTGTGGAGGCTCAGGGAGGGTGAAAAACGGGCCTCCTGCAAGTTCGGGAAGGCCGGAAATGGGTCCATTTCTGGCTTCCAGAGAGCTCAGGCTGTTAAATGCCTGCTCTTAAGATCCAGCTGTCTACAATTACTGTAGGCTCGAATCCCACCAGGCTCAAGGTTGACTCAGCCTTCCATCCTCTCGGGGTAGGTAAATTGAGGACCCAAGATTGTTGGGGGCAATTAGCTGACTTTGTAAAAATGCTGCTTAGTAATAAGCAGGCATATACAATGGAATGAAGGCTATTGCTGAGCGCATTGGGTTGTGCTCCAAAAATTGTAAGCCGCCCTGAGTCTTTGGAGAAGGGCGGCATATAAATGTAATTAAAAAACGCCCCCCCACCATGGTGAAGGAGGCTGACTAGGCCATGCCCACCATGGCCACGCCCACCCAGCAACCGGGCAGAAAATCCTTTGCTAGAATTTTTGAAGCCCACCCCTGCATTTCAGACAAGTAACTGTTTAGTCTCTTCTTAAAACCCTCCAGAGATGGAGTACCCACATTTTCTGATGGCAAGCTATTCGACTGGTTAATTGTCCTCACTGTTAGGAAGTTTCTCCGTAATTCCAGAATGCTTCTCTCTTTGATTAGTTACCAACCATTGTTTCTTGTCCTCCTCTGGTGCTTTGGAGAATAATTTGACCCCTCTTCTTGTGGCAACCCTCAAATACTGGAATACTGCTATCATGTCACCCCTAATTCTTCTTTTCTTTAGACTAGCCAAACCCAGAACCTTCAGCCATTCTTCATGTTTTAGTCTCCAAGCCTTTGATCATCTTAGTTGCTCTTATTTGAACTTTTCCAAAGTCTCAACATCTTTTTGTAGTATGGTGACCAAAATTGGTTGCACTATTCCAGGTGTGGTCTTACTAGGGTTTTATAAAGCAACACTAATATTTCTTATTTATTTATTTATTTATTTATTCGACTTATATGTCCCTCTCCCAAGGACTCGGGCGCTTACAAAAAAAACAACACAACAATAAATTAGATAAAACCAGATTAAACAAATCAAGCCGAATTAACACTAAAATCCCAGAATTAAAACTCTAAAAACCACCCCACCCCAGGGTCACAGCCCGGGTTGATTAAACAACCAGGTCTTCAGATCGCGACGGAAAGTGCGGAGGTCAGGGGCCAGGCGGAGCTCCAGGGAAGTTGATTCCAGAGGTCAGGGGCGATAGAGTAGGTCGTCGTCAGGGGACCACCAGCCGGCACTGCCCGCCGACGGGACCCCAAGGAGCCCCTGTCTGTGGGTTCGCACAGGGCGGTTAGTGTTCGATGTCGGCAGCAGTCGCCCTTAAATAATAAGGACCCATGTCATGAAGGACTTTGTATGTTAAAGTTAAAACCTTGAATCTCACCCGAGCGCAACCGCAACCAATGCAGGCCGAGGAGGGGCAACATGGGAGAACTGGGAAACTCCCATCACCACCACCGATTTTGCACCAGCTGCAATCTCCGGATGGTATGCAAGGGCAGTCCTAGATAGAGAGCGCTGCAGTAGTAGTCGCGCAACAAGGGCAGAGTGACGACGCAGGGCATCGCGTCCAGAAACGGTGAAGCTGGCGAACCAGCCGGACCTGGGCAAAGCCCCCTGGTGACGGCTCCCACCTGCTCCTCCAACCGAGCCGCATCCAGGAGGACCCCCAGGTTCCTTGCCCTATCCACAGGGGCAACACCACTCCCCTATGGTCAACGATGGACATTCCAAACTGGACCGCGATGCCGGTATGTACAGCCACTCAGTCTTGGCCGGGTTGAGTCAAGCATGTTCCGCCCATCCAGATCCGCATCGCATCCAGACAGCGAGTCATCACGAGAGGGCATCACTGATCTGGTTTGGGGTGGAGATATATAACTGTGTATCATCAGCATATTGATGATACCTCACCCCAAAACCACGAATGATCTCACCCAGCGTTTCATGTAGATATTAAATAAAAGAGAGGACTCACCCCTGAGGGACCCCACAAGTGAGTGCCCTCGGGCCCACCTCTGCCCCCTGCCAACACCGACAGGACGCCCGAGGTAGGAGGAGAGCCACCAAAAACAGTGCCCCCACCCCCAACCCCGCGAGGCGCAAAAGGATACCATGGTCGATGGTATCAAAGCCGCTGAGAGGTCTAATAGGACCAGGACAGAGGAAAACCCCTGTCCCGGCCCTCCAGAGATCATCCATCAGTGCACAATGCCATCTCCGCTGCTGAAACCAGGCCGGAAGCCCGAATGGCACGGATCCAGGTATTCCGCTTCATCCAGGAAAAGCGGAAATTGTCTGGCCACCACATCTTCAACAACCTTCGCCAAAAGCGAAGGTTGGAGACTGGACGAAAGTTATCTAACACGGTCGGATCCAGGGCAGGCTTCTTCAGGAGGGGTCTCACCACCGCCTCTTCAGGGCGGAGGGGAAAACACCTCCCTTAACGGCTGACAACTGCCCGGATCCAACCGCAGGTGACCTCCCTGGTGGCATAAGACAGCCAGGAAGGGCACGGGTCCAACAAACATGTGGTGGAACTCAGGCCGCGATAATCCCGCCCACTTCATCCTCGAAACAGGATCAACTCATCCCAGAACATACTGGCCAGACTACCTGTATCCCGCTCTTCAGACCCTGCAAATCAGTGGACAACCTGCTCAATTCGGCAATCTTATCCGACAGATATTGACCAAATTCCTCAGCCCTTCCCCACAGCGGATCCGCCTTCCCAGGACAAAGGAGAGAGCGCTGAACCCAGAACAGGGCGGCTGGCGGTTATCGCGGACGCTATGAGGGTGGAGAGATAAGACCTTCTCACCACCCTCATAGCTCCCAGGTAAGTCCATATGGGCTCTTAACTGTTCACGAGCTGAGAGCGTGGCCCTCCACCTGCTCTCTAAGCCCTCCGATGCCATCTCCGAGCTCCTCTGAGTACCAAGGAGCCATCCGAGATCCGGCATGTGAGGGGTCGATGGGGACAACCCTGTCGAGGCCTCTGATGTGGCCCGCTGCCAAGCGTCCAGATCCTCAACAGAGCTGTGAGCGGGAGAGAAAGGCCCCAGTTCCGCCTGGAACCGCCAGGGTCCATAAGGCGCCTGGGGCAGAACCATCTAAGTGGTTCCCTGTCCCAGCAGTGGGGCGCCTTTGGAAACCCAGCCAGGGAGATAGTGATCAGACCATGGAACAGGCAGAGCCGCATGAGTGGCTTGCCCTCTGTCACTACACCACCACTCAGAGACAAAAACTAGGTCTAGTGTTCCCCTCATGAGTGGGGCCATGAATTGGGTCAGGCCCATGGCTTCCATAGAAGTCATGAATTCCTGGGCCAATCCCGATGCACCCTAGGGAAGGCAGGTTAAAGTCCCCCAGGACTATAAGGCCTGGGAACTCCACCGCCACCCCGAGAGGACGCCAAGAAGTCCCGCAGGGCTGCTGTCACACAGCTGGGAGAAAGGTATGTGAGCAGCAAGCCCACCTGACCATTAGGCCCCCACTTCAGGAGAAGGGTCTCACTTCCGCCTATCTCTGGGATAGTGACCTCCCTTGGAAGCAAGGTCTCCTAATAACCACAGCCACCCC
>SOZL01000855.1:0-22907 GCA_009733165.1 Naja naja | reverse complement strand
AAAAAGAAAGGGAAACAATGAGAATGGAATTAAAAATGAGTTGGGGGAAATGAAACAAATTAAAAGTCTAGACGGGACAATAGGAACAATTACAGGAGATGACAAAATTAATGAAGAAAAAATTGGAGCAATTAGTAAACAAGTAGACCAAACCAGAAAAAAAAATGGAAGATTTGGAACAAAAATGGGGATCCAACGAGAGAGAGAAACGGACCTTAAACCAATTTGGGATGGATAGAGCCTCATATTATATTTAGACTCCAGAATATACAGGAAGAGAAAGATGAAAATTTAATTTTGGTTATAGCAGGAATGTTAGTGACCCTTCTAAAAAGAGACAGCAATGAGATGATTCAAAGAATTAGATGAAGCTTATAGGGTTTTCATGAACTATGCGAGACGACATGGCCTACCCCGAAGTTCATGTTAGGTTTGCAAAAAAAATAAAAGATATAATCTATAGACTCACAAGGGAAGAAATGATAAACTATAAGGGAAGGCAAATTATGGTTTTAAAGCAATACCAAGGAGGGTTAAGTGAACAAAGAAAGAATACGATTTCTTACAAATTATTTAAACAAAAAAAATATAATTTTCAGATGGAATGATCCGGAAGTAATGTGGGAAGGGAAAAGTGTAAGAATTGATAATTTAGCTAAGGCCCAAGATTTTTGAGCAAATAGGGGGAACAGAGGAGTTAAGCAGCAGGGGAGAGTCAAGAAATGCGAGCCAGGAAGTGTTACAAATTAGTCCGAGGGAAGGGAGGGGGGAGGGAGGAGGACAGAGAAATACCTATCAGAGAAGAGGGGAGAAGGGAGGAAAGGGGAGTTAAAACTAGAGGTCAGGCAGCGAGTAGAACATAGTAAGGAAGATAGAGAAAAGGAGTAAATGGAAAAAGGAATAAAATTGATATCCATTAACATCAATCGGTTGAACAGCCCAAATAAAAGGAAAAAATATTTGCCAAGTTAGAAAAACAAAAATTGGACATAATATGTCTTCAAGAAGTCCATATAAGGGAACAGGATCAGAGATACTTACAAAATAGGAAACTGGGGAAGATATTCACGGCGTTAGCAGAGGAGAAAAAAAGAGGAGTGGTATTATATATAAAGGAAGACATTATAGCAAAATTAATCTATAATGATGCAGAGGGAAGAATATTAATGGTGGAGGTGGAAATGTATAATAAAAAAATGCTATTAGTGGGGATTTACGCCCCAAATAAAAATCAAAAGCAGTTTTATAAAAGTGTATATGAGAAATTGATAGAGAGTGGTAATACAAGAATTTGTCTATTGGGGGACTACAATGCAATAAATAATAATAAACAAGATTATAAATGCGGACAAAAACAATATCAAAATGAAATACCCCCCAAAAGTATTTTTTGAAATGATGGAAGAACTAGGATTGGAAGACATATGGAGAAAAAGAAACCTAGGAAAGGCACAATATACTTTCTACTCCAGCCCACATAAATCTTGGTCAAGGATAGACATGATATGGGTAAATAGTGAAGTAAATAGGGAGATACAGGACATAAAAATATTAGCAAATACATGGGCAGACCACAATCCAATTTTAACAACTTGGAAAGAGCGGCTAGTGAAAAGACAAAGATGGACGTTGAAAACACCAGTACTAAAGGAAGAAAAATATATTCAGAAAATAAGGGAGGAATTAATCAATTTTTATAATATTAATAAAAAGGAAGACACCTCACTGCAGAACTTGTGGGATACAACCGAGGCCTATGTAAGGGGAATAACGATAGCGTATATAGCAAATAGAAACAAGGAGAGGTGGGAAAAACAGGACAACCTAATTAAAAAAATTGTAAAATTGGAGAATAGACAAATGAGAAACCTGGATAATGAACAAATTAGAGAAGAATTAGTACGAGTAAAACATGAGATCAGTGTATTGGAACAGGAGGAATTAATGAAGAATTTGCAATATACAAAACAAAATTATTTTGAACATGCAAATAAGCCAGGCAGATGGCTAGCATACAGGCTGAGAAAAGAGGATCAAAAAAGAGTGATACATCAATTAGAAGATAAAAATGGGAAAATAGAAACAGACATGGGGAGAAAAAAAGAAATTGTAAGAGAATACTTTGAGGACTTATACAAACAAGAAAAAGTGGACCTAATCAAAATAGAAGAATATCTAAGGGAAGGAACTGTACATAGGCTAGCAGATGATAAAAGAGAGATACTGAATAGAGAGATAACAATGAATGAATTAAATGATTCAAAAACAAAAGAGTAATAAAACCCCAGGCCCGGACGGATTCCCAAGTGAATTTTATAAAAACGTAGGAGGTGTTTTAAATAAGATGTTCCTAGAAGTGTGCAATGAGGTACTGTTGAAAGCCAAAATTCCAAATACGTGGAAAGAAGCATATATAACCCTTATTCCTAAAGAAGAATCAAATACTAACCAAGTTAAAAATTTCAGACCTATATCACTTCTGAATACAAATTACAAAATTTTTATGACGATCATGGCACAAAGATTAAAAGAAATACTTAGCGAAGAAATTAATACGGATCAAAATGGATTCCTACCAAAAAGACAAATTAGAGATAATATAAGAACGGTAATAGATTTATTGGAATACTATGCGAGCCACCCAGGGGACCAAATGGCATTGATTTTTCTGGATGCCCAAAAAGCCTTTGACAATTTAAATTGGGATTTTATGAAAGTACAAATTAATAAGATGAATTTTGGAAGCAATTTTGAAAAAATGCTTAATGCGATCTATGATAGTCAAAAGGCAAATATATTAATAAATGGTGAGATTACCAAAGTATTTAAAATAGAGAAAGGGGTTAGACAGGGTTGCCCATTGTCACCTCTGTTGTTTATTACAATTCTGGAAACATTGCTAGATAGAATTAGGGGAAACAGGAACATAAAAGGAACCAAAATTAAGAGTCCAGAATATAAATTGCAGGCATTTGCGGATGACATGGTATTTGTGATAGAAGAACCAATGGAGACAGGCCCAATATTAATGCAAGAAATAAACGAATTTGGAAAATTGGCGGGATTGAAGATTAATATGGGGAAAATGAAAATGTTAGTTAAAAATATGACAAATAACAAACAAAAGAAACTGGAAGAGACAATGGGGTTACAAATAGTAAATAAAATTAAATATTTAGGAATTTGGATAAGGGAGAAAACAATAATGCTATGGGAAGATAATTACATTAAAATTCTGAAACAAATTAAAAAAGACTTGGACAATTGGAACAAGATGCAAATTTCATTGCTAGGAAGAATAGCAACGATTAAAATGAATATATTACTTAAAGTCCTTTATTTCAGACAATCCCGGTACTGACAAACAAATTTTTTTTTACGGAATTGGATAAAACAGTGATGAAATTTATATGGGCTGGAAAAAAGGCAAGAATAAAAAAGAAGTATCTGCAAGATGACAGAAACAGAGGTGGCTTTGGGCTCCCCAATTGGGAGATCTACTATAAAGCAGTGGTATTGGTTTGGATAAAAAACTGGATTAAATTAGTAAATAAAAGAATTTTAACATTAGAAGAGCACGATCTACAAATAGGGTGGCACACATTTTTGTGGAATTTGGCTAATAAAAAACAGATATACTTTAATAGACATATAATACGTAAATCTTTGATTAAAAATTGGGCCGACATTAGGAAAAAAATTTATACTAAGATTCCAAGATGGTTTTCAACACAATGGACTTGAATAAAAAGCTCAAATACTATCAAATATTAGATGATGTGGGGAGATTAAAAATGAGAGAGGAATTAGAAATGCTAGGAATAATAATAGATCATTGGGCTTACCTACAAATAAAAACGAGATACAATAGAGATATAAAGGAGTATGGAATTGAGAAAAAAATACACAATTGGATAAATTACTTATAGGACCAGAAGAGAAACAGATATCTAAATTATATAAGCTTTATTAGAGCAGGAGATGACAGGGCAATTAGTGAAGGGGCCAATGCTAGCATGGGAAAAGAACACGGGGAATGACTTAGATTTGAATGATTGGGAAGAAATTTGGCAGGAAAATTTGACATACACAAAATCGGTTGCGTATAAGGAAAATCAATATAAAATGATATATAGATGGCATTTGGCGCCCGCTAGGTTAGCGAAAATATTCCCAGCCGCAAATCCTAAGTGTTGGAAATGTAAAGACAAAATTGGCACTTACTTCCATATGTGGTGGACATGTCTAAAAACAAAGAGATACTGGAAGGAAGTTAAAAATTGGATTGAGGAAGTTACAGAATGTGAGCTGGAGTGGAGACCAGAACTGTTCTTACTGGGAATGATTAAAGGAAACTTCTCCCCCAAAGACAAATACTTGATTACACATTTACTAACAGCTGCACGAATTGTTCTCGCTCAGAAATGGAAAGAACCCATTATGCCATCTATACAAAATGTAACTAGGAAAACATTTGAATGTATAGAAATGGAAAGACTAATACTTAAATTACATGGAAAAGAAGATTCAGAAACGTATAGAATATGGGATAGAAGGTACGATTGGGTGGAACGAAACACACACGTACAAAAAGGGAAAAAAGAGAGAAGCACTGAGGGTGGAACGGCCACAGGAAAAACAGGGTAATCAATCTGAGTTAATGACGCTGAAGATGACATAAGTTAATAGATGATACCTAGGAGTCATACAGAATAGTCAAAATGACAACCCAAGTCAAACAAAAGGGAAAAGTTGGTAACGAATATATTTATGTATAACTTAGTTTTTAAAGTTAAAATGTATATTCAATCTGACATCCAAATTGAGTGAAGAAAGTGCTTTGTGCATTACTTTGTATGTATGTATTTGTATGTTTGTGTGTTTTTAATAATTGTAAATAAAGTTTTTTAAAATTAAAAAAAAAAGAAAAAGCAGGAAAGAAAAGGATTTTCAAATGCTGCATACCCACGCGCAGTGCTTGTCAGCTGTCCAGGCAGCACAGCTGATGATTTCTTGCAAACACTGTGCACACACACACAGCGCTCGTCAGGCGTGGCCGCACACACAGCACATGGCCTCATGCAAAGCATGCACTCATGGTTGGATCCACCCTTGTGTGTTGGCACTTCACAATAAATAAGTGGGTTTGGGGTTGCAGTCTGGGCACTCGGTGCCAAAAAGGTTTGCTATCACTGTTATAGTTATATCCTGAGACCAGTTGTTGTTGATATATAAACAATCATCCACCCTTTGTTTTACCTGATGTCTCTTCAATTCTGTCTGATCTAAATATCTGAAATCCTGGGATGTATATGGTGTTGTCATGAATTTGTGCATTAAGCCAGGTTTCAGTAAAACAAAGAACTGCTGAATTGTAGAAATCAGAATTCCATCTATTTAAAAGATGTATTTCATCCATCTTGTTAGCAAGTGAGCGTAAATTAGTCAGAAAGATTGAAGTGAGAGGGTTTTTTTTCCCCCTGTTCCTTAGTCTGTTTAAAATTGCCGCTCGTTTACCTCGTCTTTTTTGGCACTGCCACTTCTTTCCTTTGTTTGTTGTAATCCATAGCACCGGGGAAGTAGTTAGAATCTTGGAACTTTTTCTCGCAGACATTTCATTACCAAACTAGGTAACATCATCAATGCTAGAAGGTAATGAGAGGAGGAGGACAGGGGGATGAGAAGTACTGTACATTCTTAATGCACTCTGACCTTGATGGTTTTCTTGTAGACGATTTGTGACATAACTAAGTAACATCATCAGTGCTAGAAGGAGGTGGGATTTTGAGGAGGAGGAGGACAATGACAACTATGACTGTGGAATCTTTGGTGCTCTCTGAGCCAGGTGATTTTCTCGCAGACTTTTCATGACCCAACTAGGTAACCTCATCAGTGCTAGAAAGAAGTGGGGTTTGCAGAGTGGAGGAGAAGGGGAGGAAGAGAAGGCAGAGAGGAGGAAGAGGGTTGTATTCTCTAAGCAGGGTGGTTTTCTCGCAGATCTGTAGCCTTCTGGATGTTGCCAGGAGGAGATCTGTAGCCTTCCAGATGTTGCTGGAAGATCTACAGCCTTCCAGATATTGTTGGAAGGAGACCTGCAGCTTTCCAGATGCTGCCGGAAGATGTGCAGCCTTCCAGATGTTGATGGAATGAGACCTGCATCCTTCCAGAGGTTGATGGAGATCTGTAGCCTTCCAGAGGTTGATGGAAGGAGATCTGAAGCCTTCCAGATGTGGCCAGAAGGAGATCTGCAGCTTCCCAGATGCTGCTGGAAGATCTGCAGCCTTTCAGATGCTGCCGGAAGACTTGCAGCCTTCCAGATTTTGATGGAACGAGATCTGTAGCCTTCTGGATGTTGATGGAAGGAGATCTGCAGCCTTCCAGATGTGGCTGGAAGGAGATCCGCAGCTTCCCAGATGTTGATGGAAGGAGATCTAAAGACTTCCAGAGGTTGATGGAAGGAGACCTGCAGCTTTCCAGAGGTTGATTAAAGTAGCTCTGAAGCCTTCCAGATGCTGCCAGAAGATCCCTTAACATAAAAATATTAAAAGTCAAATGGATATAATCAGACATAGAATAGGATTAATGGAAAAAGAAGAACTGGCACAAAAGATTAGCGGAGTCAAACAGAACTATTTTGAAAATGCAAACAAGCCAGGTAGATGGTTAGCATATAAACTGAAGAAAGAAAAAGTACTAAAAAGAACACCACAACTAAGTAGATGAAAATGGTATGTTATGTTATGGAAATGAAGAGAAGAAAAAAATAGTGCAAAGATTTTATGAGAAATTATATGACCAAGACACAACACCAGAAAAGAAAGTTCAGCAATATTTAAGAGAGGCAGAATTACCAAAAATATCTGATGAAGTAAAGACTATGTTAGATCAGAAAATAACAATGATGGAACTGACAGAAGCAATAAACAGTCAAAACACTGGAAAAGCTCCTGGCCCGGATGGACTACCAGTTGAATTTTATAAGACAATACAGGAATCAATTTCTGTTATAATGCTTGAAGTACTGAATGAGGTTTTGATAAAAAAATAAAGTACTTTTCTCATGGATAGAGGCATATGTGACACTCATACCAAAAGAAGATACTGATCCTCAACAAATAAAAAATTACAGACCAATATCTTTGCTAAATGCTGACTACAAAATATTCACTTCAATAATGGCAGAAAGACTTAAAAGATATTTAACTCATTTTATACACTCAGATCAAAATGGATTCCTGCCTAAGAGACATATAAAAAACAATATGAGGATAATTTTGAATACATTGGAATACTACGAAACTCATTCAGAGAAACAAATGGCATTGGTCTTTTTAGATGCACAGAAAGCATTTGATAACGTGAATTGGCAATTTATGTTGATGCAATTGGAGGAGATGGGTTTCGGAGATAGATTTATTAAAGCAATGAAGGCAATATATAGTAAGCAAATAGCAAGAGTAATGATAAACGGAGAACTGACAGAAAATTTTAACATTCAAAAAGGAACCAGACAAGGCTGTCCGCTATCCCCGCTGTTGTTTGTACTGACTTTGGAAGTTTTGAATAGAAATATTAGGAAAAATGAAGAAATAAAGGGAATGAAAATTAAAAAAGAAGAATATAAACTACAAGCTTTTGCAGTTGATTTGATTTTTATACTGGAAGAGCCATTGGAAACAGGACCTAAGTCAGTGGTGGCTAACCTTTTTGGGCTCCTGTGCCAAAAATTGTGTGTGCACTTGCACGCTTGCGTGCCAGCATCCAAAAGGCAATGTGCGCCACCCATACCCCCTAAACGTGTGTGCAACCCCCACCCACCCCTGCCACCCCCTTACCTGCACTGCGCCTCACAGCTGATTTTCGGTCGGTTTGAGGCCTTTTTCGGCCTCCCAGAGGCTTGAGAAAGGCTTCTGCAGGCTTTGCAAGCTGAAAACTAGCCCTGTTTTGTCACTTCTGGTATTTTTGGAAAAACAGGAAGTAATGAAACGGGCCTAGTTTTCCGCCTGCAAAGCCTGCAGAAGCCTTCCTTAAGCCTTCGGGAGGCCGAAAAAGGCGCCTCAAACCAGCCCAAAAATCAGCTGTGAGGCGCACGCATGCGCAGTGAGGTAAGTTTGTGCTGGCACAAATGGCTCCGCGTGCCACCTGTGGCACGCGTGCCATAGGTTCGCCATCACAGACCTAAGTTGATTGGAGAAATAGAGGAATTTGGTGAGGTAGCAGGGTTGCAAATTTAGCCAAATCTTTCCAATTGGAGAACCATCCTCCAAACCAATTACTTACTCCATCCAGGTTCACTCCTCTCCAGGTTTGGACCAGTACATGGGCTAATTTTATCATTCTGTCTGTTAGCTCTTTCACCACTTTTCCACTCTCATCCACTTCAATACAACAGTTACTCAAGTTGAACTTTCCACACACACCTCCTTCTTGAGCCAATAAATATTCTAATGCCAATCGATTTTGCATTATGTATGTTCTAGATTTTATACTCTCCTTTGCTAGGTGTTTTAAAGTATTTGCAGTGTCATTTGTAATTACATCTAGCACTGTCTGGAGTCTAATTACCCTATTTAATATGTAAATTGGTTCTCTGGCCTCTAGGGTGCCATCTTCCCTCCAGGTAGCTGGGCCATAATAATTAATTATTTTGTCAGGTGTCCATTCCTCATCTTTCCAGAGCCCTATTTTTGTGTTGCTTGGTTCTACAGCTCTTTTTGTTCTTACCTGATTGGCTAAATCATCATACACAGCCAGTCCCAACAGTTGTTTTTGTCTAATGGGGAGGAGGAAAAAACTTGGCTTAATTACTCCCAGAACACATGATCCATACCACCCTTTAGGTAGGTATCCATAGGCATACTTCCGGAGCTACCCAGTCCAGGTTGTCACTTTTGGGTTCCTTCAAATAAGCCATTTCAGTTATTTCACTTAATGTTTCCTCTGCTGAGGTTCCACTTCCTCCCCACTAACTGTGGTTGTTCCATACAGTCAGGCAAATCATATTCCCTACTGGCACCCTTTTCTTTTTCTGCTTTCTTTCATAACACACTCATCCTACCAGGTTAGTTGTTAAAGCCCATGTCCCTTCCTTACCTTTTGTAAATTTTAGAGTTCCATTTTTCCACATATCCACCACTAAATCGTGGTTTAATTCTTGAGCTTCTTATGGCCATTGTTCTCCCATATTAGTTCCACCACATACAAAACAATTCTTTACCGTAAGAGTTTTGGCAATTTCTTCAGCTAACTTTACAAACATATTTACTGCCTTTTTGGGGAATTCAGGTAGTTCTAATTTCTCAAATTCCTGATAGTATGACCAAAATATGCTTTTAGGTTTCAACTTTATTTTTGTAGTTTCTATTTTTAATACTAGCCACCCTCATGGGTCTTTTCCCTTTCCACTTATCCCTATTCCAAATCCTTTGTATTGTATCCCTTTTTCTAATGATTGATTAATATATAAGCATATGGGGTTGCATTTACCTAAAGTGCAATCAGTTCTAGTACTATCCATACTTATATTCATTTCTTGAGGTCCAATGCTTCTTTCATTGGGAACATTTGTTGTGTACAAATAATCATAACTTGGGGATAAGGATGCATGACCAGTACTTTGGAATGTTGCCCTTTTAAAAAGATATTTTTGTTCTTTCATGTAACTTCTCTCCCATTCCAGATTTCCACATTCAGCACCCAGCTGGTTATCAGGAAACCCTTGTCCTTTGTTAATGGCCTGGCATGCATCAAAACATACTTGCAAACTAGTTTCTCCCCTAGTTTCATTGTGGGCTAAATAACCTTTTCTCATTTGGCTTATGGAAAACATTTGAAGTGCATGGTCACCTCCTTTGTATGCATAGACCCAGATTCTAGCAGTCACTGGACCTAATGCTTTTGGGTCAAAGCACGCCACTCCCTTACTTGTATTACACCTCTTATATTGGGCTTCATTTTGGACACAATCAGTTTGCAAACAATCAGGGATCATAGTGTGGTATATCAGTGTGTTTTCAATTGTTCCTTCCCTTTTTGTTGTTTTGATACACTGGGTACATTGTTCTAACGGTTGGGCTGGGTTTAAGAGTAGAAAAACACTTACCCCTAACAGGTACCACTGAGTACCTTCCCAATACATCCTCTATAATTTTTATGTCACACTCTATTATACACCCGGTACAGCAAACACAATCAATACAATGTGAACAACAACAACATCCACATGCACAATTACAAAACCAACACATCCGGAGGACATGCAATGGGATTTGTTCAGTTGTGGTCTCCTTCAGTTGAGGGAAGAGAATAGGCATCCACTCTGCTCTGAATAAGAAAAATACAAAAGTTAGCCAAATTATGAATGTCACCACCCCAACTGGAAAAAGGATAGTGCACAGGTCCATTAAGTTCTTCGGAACTTCAACTTCAGTGGATCTCCTTGGTGAGATTCCACTTTCCACTCATCTGGGGCTGGCACGGGCCCCTTGACTCTCAAATAATGGTTCCACCCTCACTCCTGTGTCCGTACTGCGGTTTCAGTTGTTAACAGGATGAGGAAAAGTCCTTCCCAGGTTGGGGATAACTTTTCATCTTTCCAGGTATCCACTGTCCAGCTTTGTATTTGTGCACAGCAAAGTCCAAAGGTGGCGTTTGTGCAAGGATACCTTTCTGTTGTAAAAGAGAAAAGCATCTGGACCCCTCCTTTCCCATATGGGCCTGACCCAGATAATACAGGGCCCTACTCACGAGGGGGGTAACATGCTCGACCTTGTTTTTATCTCGGAACAGTGGCGTAGTGATCTTGGGGTGGGCAGTTTGAATGCCCAACCTGTAGCATAGTCAGATCACTATCTCCTACAGCTGGTCTTCCAGCAGGCTGCCCCACACTGCTGGAATGAGGAACTGCTGAGGTTTCTGCCCCAGACGCCTGATGGACCCTGAGAGGTTCCAGGAGGAACTGGGGTCCTTTCCCGCATCCCTTATCCACAGCTCGGCTGAGGACCTGGTGGTCGCCTGGCAACAGGCTGCCGCTGGAGCCCTCGACCGAATTGTCCCCTTGCATCCCCTCACTTGCCGCAGATCCCGGGTGGCTCCCTGGTTTACAGAGGAGCTCCGGGAGATGAAGTGGCACAGGAGGGGTTTAGAGAGCAGGTGGAGGTCGACCCATTCTGAATCCAACCGAGCCCAGTTAAGAGCCTATATTAGGACTTACCTGGTAGCTGTGGGGGCGGCGAAGAGGACATACCTCTCCACTCTCATAGCGTCCATAGATGACCACCCAGCTGCCCTGTTTAGGGTCACCCACTCCCTCTTACATCGGGGGGCGGGGTTGGACCCTATGCAGGGTAGGGCTGGGGAATTTGGTCAGTATCTGTTGGATAAGATTGCTCGGATTCGGGAAGGATTGGACTCTAATTTGCAGTGGTCTGAGGAGGGGGGTGGCAGAAGTCCAGCCAATATTATCTGGGATGAGTTTGATCCTGTTTCCGAGGATGAAGTGGACAGGATTATGCGACGCCTGAGTTCCACCACGTGTTTGTTGGACCCGTGTCCTTCCTGGATGGTATATGCCTCCAGGGAGGTCACGTGCAGCTGGCTCCGGGCAGTGGTCAACGCTTTGCTGAGGGAGGGCTTTTCCCCCACCACCTTGAAAGAGGCGGTAGTGAGGCCCCTCCTGAAGAAGCCTGCCCTGGATCCAGCCGTTTTAAACAACTTTCATCCAGTCTCCAACCTTCGCCTTTTAGCGAAGATTGTTGAGAGCGTGGTGGCTCAGCAGTTTCCGCTTTTCCTGGAGGAAGCGGACTATCTAGATCCCTATCAATCGGGCTTCCGCCCGGTTCAGCACAGAGACGGCATTGGTCGCACTGGTGGATGATCTCTGGAGGGCTCGGGACAGGGGATTTTCCTCGGTCCTGGTCCTATTAGATCTCTCAGCCTTCGATACCATCGACCATGGTATCTTATTGCGCCTCAAGGGGTTGGGAGTGGGAGGCACTGTTTTGCAGTGGTTCTCCTCCCTACCTTCGGGCCGCAATTGGTGTTGGCAGGGGGGCAGAGGTTGACCCCGAGGGCTCTCACTTGTGGGGTCCCTCAGGGGTCGGTCCTCTCACCCCTCTTGTTCAACATCTATATGAAGCCGCTGGGTGAGATCATCTGGGGTTTGGGGGTGAGGTATCATCAGTATGCTGATGATGCCCAACTCTATATCTCCACCCCAAACCAAATCAATGATGCCCTCTCCGTGATATCCCATTGTCTGGATGCAGTACGGATCTGGATGGGCAGGAACAAACTACAACTCAATCCGGCCAAGACTGAGTGGCTGTGCATACAGGCATCTCAGTCCAGTCAACAGATTCCACCTTTGGTCATGGGGGGAGAGGTGTTGCCCCCTGTGGATAGGGCACGAAACCTGGGGGTTCTCCTGGATTCACGGCTCAGTTTGGAGGAGCAGGTGGGAGCCGTGGCCAGGGGGGCCTTTGCTCAGGTTCGGCTGGTCCCCCAGTTACGCCCATACCTGGATCAAGATGCCCTTTGCACGGTCACTCATGCACTTGTCGCATCCTGACTCGACTACTGCAACGCTCTCTATTTAGGACTGCCCTTGCATACCATCCAGAAGCTCCAACTGGTGCAGAATGAGGCCGCGCGGGTTGTGATGGGAGTTTCCCGGTACTCCCATGTTACGGCCCTCCTGCGTGAGCTGCATTGGTTGCCGGTTGCTGTCTGGGTGAGATTCAAGGTGTTGGTATTAACATTCAAAGTCCTTCAAGGCTTGGGTCCGGAGTACTTGCGGGAGCGCCTCCTGCTGATATCAAACACCGATCGCCCTGTGCGAGCGCACAGGCTGGGACTTCTCGGGGTGCTGTCTGCAAGACAATGTCGGCTGTCGGTGCCCCGGGGAAGGGCCTATTCTGTAGCGGTTCCCGCCTTATGGAATCAACTACCCTTGGGGCTCCAGTTGACTCCTGATCTCCCCTCCTTCCGCCGCGATCTGAAAACCTGGTTGTTTGTACAGGCCGGGCTGGACTGACCTCCTATGGGGGGGATTTTAAATTGGTTTTAAATGGATTTTAATTGGCTGGGCTTGTCTAGTTTAATTTCTTTTTAAAGTATTTATAGTATTTATTGTTTTGCATTTTTAGTTGTGAGCTGCCCCGAGTCCTTTCGGAGAGGGGGCGGCATATAAGTCCAAGCAAAATAAATATATATATATAAGGTATTCCAAACAATAATTCAAATGAGGACAATCCAATATCTTTCCTTGGTTGTGTCCTGATTCTTAGTAAAGCCAAGGGGTGGCATTTATTCCAGGGTAAACTGGTTTCTTCCATTATCTTAATTAGGGTTTGTTTTAATTTTTGATTAGCTCATTCCACCGCCCCCGAGCTGGGAGGGTGCCAAAGTGTATGATAAGCCCATTTTATTCCCACAGCCTCATTAATTAATTTTATCACCCTTGCTGTGAAATGCGTCCCCTGGTCACTATCTATTACCTCAGGAAGGCCATATCTAGGTATTATATTCTCAAGCAATATCTGTGCTGTGGTACTAGCATTTGCTTTTACACATGGAAAAGCCTCCACCCATCTGGTCAGATATCTACAATGACAAGTAAGTATTTCATTCTTCCTGCCCTAGGTAATTCAGTATAATCAACTTGTAGTCTTTGAAAGGGTCGCAGAGCCAATTCCCTTCCCCTTATCAGTTGTTTTCTTTGTGCTGCTTTATTTACTTTCAAACAGGTTAACCATTTTCTAATCATTTGTAAGGCAATACAGTGTATTCCTTTGCATACATATTTTCGTTGTATTAAATCCACCAATGCCTCCACCCCCCAGTCAGTTCTCTCATGCAATCGTTCCACCAGATTCCTCATTACTGCTTTGTTCAAAACCTTCCTCCCATCTGGCAACCTCCACTCCCCTTTCTCATCTTGTATCACCCCCTCCTTTCTCATAATTTTTTCTTCATTTACAGAAAATTTTGGTATTATCTGTTCCCCCAACTCCGGTATCGTTATAAACACTTTATCTTGCTCCATCAATCCTGCTTCCTTTGCCCTCTCATCTGCTAAATTATTGCCATAGACTTCAAACTTATTTCCTTTCTAATGTGCTTCTACATGTATTATGGCTAGTGCCTTTGGTATGTTAAGTAACTGTAGTATTTCAATGACTAACTCTGTTTTTGCTAATCCCTTCCCTTTGCTATTCACCAACCCCCTCTTTCCAAACGTATGAGCTATTCCAAAAGCATACACAGAGTCTGTATATATGTTTCCCCCCTCTGTGCCTAACTCTTTCAAAGCCATTTTTAAAGCGTATAGTTCACAAACTTGAGCAGACCACTGATTTGGTAATCTTTCAGAAAATATGGCTTTCCATGATTCTCCTTCTATCACTGCATAAGCACTTCTCCTTTCTCCCTCAACCATTCTGGAACTTCCATCTATAAATAAGGTCCTTAACCCTACTATTCTGGTTTCCTTCAAATCCTCTCTCACCTTTGTCTGGTAATCTATTGCCTCTAAGCAATTGTGCTCTATCTCCTGTTGGTCTCTTTCCCCACTCAGAAACTGAGCTGGGTTTACATTGGCATCAGTGACTATGACTAAACTAGGATCTTCTAACAAAATGCTCTCATATTTCATGAGTCTAGAATTCGTCATCCATTTCTGAGCTTGTTGATTTAAAATACTCCGTACTTGATGTGGGGACTGCTAACTACAATTGCTCCTCCAAAGGTTATTTTTCTGCTTTCTTGAACTAGCAAGGCAGTAGCCGCTATTGCTTGTATGCAAATCGGCCACCCCTTTATTACTGGGTCCATCAACTTTGATAAAAATGCTACTGGTTTCTTCAACCCTCCCCATTTCTGGGCTAACACTCCTTTAGCTGTTCCATTTTCTACTGCCACAAAGAGGTGAAAGGTTTTGTCTAAATCTGGCAAGGATAGAACTGGTGGTCTTTTTAATTTCTCTTTTAACTCCTGGAACTTCTCCCTATCCTCCTCTGACCATTTTATTGTCCATGGTCAGAATCTGTCAATTTTGAATATAGTGGTTTAGTTGTTTCTGCATAATTTATAATCTACTGTCTACAGTATCCCACTAGTCCTAAAATTTTTCTAAGAGCCTTTTTGTCTCTCGGTAGTGGCTGGGTTATTATGCCTTCGATCGGAGAGGGAGTAATCTTTCTGCTGCCTTTAGTTATCAGATGTCCTAAATACTTTACCTCCCTTTCTACATACTGCAGCTTGTTTGTAGATACTCTTAGTCCTTGGTCTGCTAAATAATTTAGCAAATCATTAGTTCCTTTCTCCACATCCTGCTTCTTCTCCCCCGAGAGCAACAAGTCATCTACATATTGTATTAGGGACAAGTTTGGATCTTTTGGGAATTTCTCTAATATTTGTTCTAAAATTTAACCAAATAAATTAGGACTTTCAGTATAGCCTTGAGGCAATACTGTCCATCTCAACTGACATTTTCTTCCTGTGTCTGGGTCCTCCCATTCAAATGCAAAAACATCCCAAGATTCAGGATCAAGCGGGCAAGCCCAAAAAGCATCCTTCAAATCAATTACGCTAAACAGCTGATGTTCTGGGGGAATCTTACTTAGTAGTGTGTGTGGATTGGGGACCACAGGGTGCCTAGAAACTATTATATTATTAATTTTTCTCAAGTCTTCAACTAGGCAATAATTCCCATCAGGTTTTCGAACAGCTAGTATAGGAGAATTGTATGGAGACATTGCAGGCTCTGAAAGTCCATCCTGTATTAATTCCTCTATGACTGGTTTTAAGCCCCTCCTTTCTTCTAGGCTAATTTCATATTGCTTCTGTCTTATCGGCTCAGTAGTTTTTAGAGTGTTTTTTATGTTTCCTTTAGTAGCCCATACAATAGATGTTATCTCCTCTTCATTCTCCTCTGTTAATACTAGCAATTGTTTCCTAATTAATTGGATCCCCCATTTCCAGTTTTGAAGCACATCTCCACCTAGCAAATTCACTCCTGCCTCTGGTACATACAGTGGCTGTATTTTGGTCTCATAATCTCTCCACTTTAAGAATAATGGATTTAATTGAGGAACTTCAAAGGATTGCCCTGCTACTCCCGATATTTTTATCGAGGTGTTAACTGGCAAGCTTGAGGTATGCTTATAAGAGATGTCCTTGAAGCTCCGGTGTCTATTAAGAATACTAATTCTTGTTTTTCTGGTCCCACTTGTGGATTTACCAAGGGCTCTTGGTGGAACCGTAATATCAAGGGCCCCTGACCTCCCTATTCCTCATCCTCTTCATCCATCAATCTATACACTCTCTGTTCCCTCTCCGTCTCTCTTTCTCTTTGAGGGCAGTTTCTTGCGAAATGCCCTTCCCTTCCACACTTAAAACACTGATTTCTATCCCCTTGTCTCCCTGTTCCTCTTCCCCTCCAGTTCCATTGCCCTCGATTTCCAAACTCTTTTCTCTGCCCACTCTGATCCCCTAACTTTTTATCCATCATAACTCCCACTGTTGATAACAGCATTTTCTTATCCTGTCTCCTCTCTTGTTCACCCCGATTCACAAATACTTTCTGGGCCTCTGCCAATATATCCATTATATTCTTTTCCTCCAATTTTCTATCTTCTGGACTTTCCTCTGGATGTCCCCATAGGACTGTATAACAAACTGACTTTTCAGCAACTGTCTAAAAATTTCGCTGTCCTTTTTCATTCCTCCTTATTTTTTCATGGCATCACTAAATCTCTCCAGGAAATCCCCAGGTGATTCATCCTTTCTTTAATGTACACTGAAAGCTTTAGTAATGTTCTTACTTTGGGGTACAGAGTTACAAATACCCTCTATGATCATTTGCTTCATATCCTCCATTTTCTGTCTATTGGCCAAGAGGTTATTATCCCAAGCTGGCCTTTTTGTAAGGGAAATTTGTCTTCTGCATCTGCCTGACTTATTCCTGGGTGATGCTCTTCCCAATATTTCATAGCTGCCTTTCTAATTATCTGCTTTTCTTCTGTAGAAAAAAGGAAGCCCGGAGAGTACTGGAGTTCATCCCACGTATATGTGTTTGGTCCTAAGAAAGCAGCAACCTCATCAGCAACTGTCTGAGGTTCCTCCTGGACCTTCTTCATTCTTTGTTTAAACTCCCTCAACTCTGTGGCTGTGATATTATGTGATACATAACCCATCACTGGTTGTCCTTGTGCATTTACACCTTGGGGAACCTGCCTCAAGGGGAATAATTTCTTTTGTCAGGTAGTGCTCCATTCAAAATCCAAGAAAGAAATACTTAGACTCCATGAATTAGAGAAAAGATATCTTTTACTGGAAATCAAGTGGTAGCAACAAGAGAATTCTGAATCTGAGAAAATGAGCGCGAAAATCACATATACAAAGTGATGGTAACGTTCCCACCCACAATAGTTCAAGCAGGCTACCCAATTAAAAGTTGTGGATAACATCATGTGGGCATCTCCAGGTGGTGATGAGGCCTCTGTCCGTTGACCTTGGCATATTTTGATAAAGAGCTGCTGCGCATAGCATAAGACAGAAATCAAGCAAGAAATCCCCCAACTGATATACTTCTTAACAAAACCTCCAGCTCACTTCCCATAATCAAGTCCCCCTCCTCCCCGTTACTTATGACAGCCAAAAGATGCAAAGCAAAAGAGGGAAATCTTGAAGGCTGACATTCGGCCCTCCTGCAAAAGAGCGTTAGTCCTATAAAAGAGAAAGACAAAAGGTAAAGGAGAAAGATACATATAACACCACAATAATATAGTCTAGGGTTTATCAGGATATTTAGTACGAAATGCCTTGATTGCTCTAGGGGCTCTAACATCTTTTCATTCACCCATTCAGACTGGGAAGGAGGAAGTGTTTCCAAGCAACTAAATATTGGAGTCGACCTCTATGTTTTCTAGAGTCCAGAATTTCCTTAACTTGAAATGCTGTTCACCTTCAACTAGTAATGGCACAGGGGATCGGGCTGAGCCAGTCTCAAGTGGGACGTGTGTTCGGTTTTAAGAGACTGACATGGAAAACAGGGTGGATCCGTCGAAGGGTTTTGGGTAATTGCAGTTGGACCGCCACGGATTCACAATCCTTTCAATCGGAAAGGTCCAACATATTTAGGACCAAGTTTCTTTGATTTTTGTGTAGTTTTCAGATATCTAGTGGACAGAAACACTTTATCCCCTACCTGATATGATTTTTCAGGAGATCTCTTTTTATCTGCAAATTTCTTATGAGCTTGATGAGCATCATCCAATGCCTTGGACAACTGGCCAGTTAAGCTGCAGCTGGGTTATCCACTCATCCAGGGACTGAATGTTAGGTTTCTCCTGTGGAAGTTCGGGTATGGGTACAAAATCTTGCCCGAAGCCACTTTAAATGGAGTAAACCCAGTACTACTATGTATCGAATTGTTATATGCCACCTCAGCAAATGGTAGTAGGTCAGTCCAATCATCTTGTTGATAATTTATATAGCATCTAAGATACTGCTCCAATACCGAATTAGTCCTCTCACATGCCCCATTGGTCTGTGGATGGTGGGCGGAGCTTAAGCTCTGGGCGGAGCCCAATAACTTCAGGAATTCCATCCAAAAGTTTGAAGTGAATTGGACACCCCTGTCTGAGATTATGCGTTCGGGAACCCCATGTAACCTGTAAATGTGTAAAATAAACAATTTAGCCAATGTTTTAGCAGATGGGATCTTCGCACACGGTATGAAATGCACCTGCTTGGAAAACAAATCAGTTACTACCCAAATAACTGTATTTCCCCCACTTTCAGGTAATTCCACTATAAAATCCATAGAAATTTCTCTCCACGGAGCAGTTGGTCTAGCCACATTTTGTAGTAAGCCTGCTGGTTTTCCAGGAGGCCGTTTAGCCGAGGCACAAATAGGACAACTGGCCACATAAGTCTCAATGTCCTTCTTCAGGGTAGGCCACCAAAATTGCCTCTTAACCAAATGTAAGGTTTTCACGAACCCGAAGTGCCCTGCAGCTTTAGAGTCATGAGCTTGTTGTAAGACTTGGTTTCTCAACTTCTCTGGCACATATAATTTGGCCCCTACCCATGCCAATCCATCTCTCACCGTACAGTTATTTGAGTGGGCTAGGAACCAATCATCAAGTTTCAAAGCTTCTTTCAATTGGGTAGATAAATCGTTTGATAAATCGGTTCCTTTCTTTTTCTGGGCTCGGGTAACTACTGGAGCCGCCAACTGTTTGGTGGGGATGACGGGCGGACCACTTCTTGGCGGGCACTATCATATTGAGGTAATCTGGACAAAGCATCGGCCATGAAGTTTTCCCCTGGAATGTACTTCAATGAGAAATTAAAGCGTTTAAAATCCTGCCCAGCGAATTTGCTTGGGAGACAATCTTGAGGCGTTTTCAGAACCTCCAAATTTTTATGATCTGTCCACACCTCAAAGGGGTGTTTTGCCCCTTCTAGGAAATGCCTCCAGGTTAACAGAGCCCAGCGAACTGCAAAAGCTTCTTTTTCCCAGATGGCCCATCGTCTTTCAGTCTCAGTTAATTTACGGGAAGTATATGCGCATGGTTGCAAAGTCCCCCCATCATTTACTTGTAGTAAGACCGCCCCAACTGCTACATCACTCGCATCTGCTTGAATTACAAAAGGGGCATCCATATTCGGATGTTTGAGCACAGGCTCCGCAGCAAATAGTCGCTTTAGCTTCTCAAAAGCAGCTTGGCATTCCATGGACCACTCTAAGGGTTTACTAGGCTTTGGTTTCCCTCCCCTTTGTCTTTAGGAGATTTGTTATAGGCATGGCAATCTTCGCAAACGCAGGGATGAACTGACGGTAAAATTAGCAAATCCCAAAAACTCTGCAATTGTTTCCTAGTGCGGGGAGGGGCCCATTCCAACACGGCTCGGACTTTCCCTGGATCCATTTCTATGCCCTCATGCGATATTCGATAGCCCAAATAGTCAATTTTCTCTTGGTGGAATTCACACTTGGACAGCTTGCGTACAGTTCAGCAGCTCGGAGTTTTTCCAGAACTGAACGCACTAGTTTCACATGCTCATCACGAGTCTCCGTATAGATAAGAATGTCATCAAGGTAAACCAACACCCCTTGTATAGATGTTCATGCAACACCTGATTTATCATTTGCATGAAGACTGCAGGAGCCCCTGTAGGCCAAAGGGAAGAACGTTGAATTGGAAACACCCCATTGGACAGTTAAAAGCAGTTTTCCATTCATCTCCTTCCTTAATTCGAACTCGGTAGTAAGCTTCTTTCAAATCAAGTTTCGTGAAAATTTTCCCTTTGGCCAAGTGGGCCAACATGTCCTTCATAAGGGGAAGGGGTACACGTTTTCCACCGAAATGGCGTTCAGGTTCCTGTAATCAACGCAGAGACGCAAGGAGCCATCTTTCTTCTCACGGAACAATACTGGGGCCGCTACTGGGGCCTAGCAGGTTGTATAAAACCACGTTCCAAATTTTTATCAATAAATGACCTCAGCTCTTCTAGTTCCCGTGGGGTCATTGAGTACAGTTTCGGTTTTGGGAGTTTCACTCCTGGCAAGATTTCAATACTGCAATCCGTTGAGCGATGTGGGGAAGCTTGTCTGAGGCCCTTTCGCTGAAAACCTCCTTCAAGTCCCAATATTCCTCTGGAATTTTCTCCTCCCCTCCAGCTTCTCCATGCCCGTGAGGCCAACTCTGTGGGATTCTTAGCTTCTGGTGGCAAGCAGCCCTCCCCTTCTGGGGGCTGGTCAGATCGTATCGATCCCCTCCTCCAGTTAATGTGAGGGTTCCATTTCGAGCCAAGGCAGCCCCAATATAAGGGGCTCCATCCCAGGAGCCACAATAAAGCACAAAGTCTCTCTATGCTTCCCCATCGTCATTTCCACTGGTTCCGTTACGAAATGTGCAGGGCCACCCCAGCTACCGATCCATCCAATTGGCAAAAGGCTATGGGCGTTTTAAAGTCTTTAGCCTTAGGCCCAGTTTCTCTACTACTTCTGAACTGATTACACACCTGGTGCACCCAGAGTCTAGCAAGGCCAACATTTCCCCTTCGCCCCGATGTGGGTACCCTTAATCCCACTGGAATGGTCATAGGGCCCTTGTTTGGACTTACCGATGAGTCGTCTTCGATTCGGATTCACTCTCTTCGAAGGGGTTGGAGTTCCCAGCTCCTCTCCTTTCCGAGGCGATCTCTACAACCTCCTCCGCTTTCAGCGCAGTTTCGAGGCTTTGCGGAGTTTTTCAGGTTTCCTCCCTCCTCCTGGGCCCCTTTTGCTCCAGCTTGACACGACAGTCAGCAGCCCGGTGACCCTCTTTCCCACATCGGAAGCAGGCAGTGGTCTTGGGTTTTACCATCAATCCCCCTTTTCGGGTTTGAGGCTTCTCGAGGGTTGGGGAAGGCTTGCTCCAACCAGAGCCACCCGGCGTCGGTTTGGTCAGATCAATTTCCACCTCTGCTGCCAGCACGTACCATAGCTGCAGCTCATTGGGGTCTCTTCTGGCCACACAGCTTTGATAAATATCTTCATTCAATCCATCCTTGTAAGCCTCTATCAGAGCTCCCTGAGACCAGCCTCGAATGTGGTAAGCCAGCTCCCTGAACTCCTGGGTGTACTCTGCCACTGATCTCCTCCCTTGGTTTATGGTTTTCATCCTGATTCTGGCCTTACGTTCAGCTAGTGGGTCTTCAAACCTGGCCCAGCGCAGTCATGAACAGGTCATAATTCATCAGCAAGGGATCATTATCATTATGCAAAGTCACCATCCACTTAGCAGCTGTGCCCTCAAGAGCCCTGGTAACACATCTGACTTTGGCTGCTTCAGAGGAAAAATCCTCCCCATATTCCTCCATATGGTTCCAAACTTGGGCCAGGAAGAATCCTAATTCCTTGGGATCCCCCATATTTTACTTCCAACGGAGGCACCTTTGGAGTTCTCGCCTTCTGGCAATTGCTCCCACCGGGGCCCCTGGCCGGCTGCTGCCTGTTGCACTGGCTCAGGTTGATTTATGGGGTAGCTGCTGTGATCCTTCTGCTTGGAGCCACCCCCTTCTTCCCCGCATACCTTTGATCAGCCTGAGCTTCTCCGGCTACTTCATGAAGGAGATGCAGGGCTTGATTTAGTAGAAAATCCTTCCTTTCCTTCTCTTGCCATGGCTCTCCTCTTCCACGTCGGCGGGTAGTGGTCACTCCTGGAGGAGGCTTTCCTGCAGGATCCTTCCAGCCGACTCCCAGAGACCATTTAGGTTTTACAACTGGATGTTCATCAATACTTAGATCTGCTAACAAATCAGTTTCCTCTGCTGCCTCTAATAGCAGGGACTCTTGCCCTCCAGTCGCTCCCAGGTCCTCGTGGTCGCTGGCTGGTTCAGACATTGCGTTCAGACCCCTCGGAAGAAGTTGTAATTTCTCCGGGTGGGCTGGTAAGCTGAGATTCAGAATAATGTCAGGTAGTGCTCCATTCAAAATCCAAGAAAGAAATACTTAGACTCCATGAATTAGAGAAAAGATATCTTTTACTGGAAATCAAGTGGTAGCAACAAGAGAATTCTGAATCTGAGAAAATGAGCGAAAATCACATATACAAAGTGATGGTAACGTTCCCACCCACAATAGTTCAAGCAGGCTACCCAATTAAAAGTTGTGGATAACATCATGTGGGCATCTCCAGGTGGTGATGAGGCCTCTGTCCGTTGACCTTGGCATATTTTGATAAAGAGCTGCGGCTGCGCATAGCATAAGACAGAAATCAAAGCAAGAAATCCCCCAACTGATATACTTCTTAACAAAACCTCCAGCTCACTTCCCATAATCAAGTCCCCCTCCTCCCCGTTACTTATGACAGCCAAAAGATGCAAAGCAAAAGAGGAAATCTTGAAGGCTGACA
>SOZL01000854.1:0-21347 GCA_009733165.1 Naja naja | reverse complement strand
TTTCTATTCCATTTCATCCCATCTCATCCTATCCCATCCTATCCCTACCAGCAGGCCACCAAGCAATGCCCACTCCCCTCCATTCCTCACCCACTGGGGTGCCCCAAGATAGGAAGAACCCCTCCAAATTTAAAACATGGCTTTCCAAACTTGGCCTCTTTAAGACCAGTGGACTTCAACTCCCAGAATTCCAAGTGATGCCCCCTCTCCCTCCCTCCCTCCCTCCCCTTCATTTCCACCCCTCTGGATGATGTCACCCTGCCATAGGAACAACCCCGAAAGATATAAAACCGGTGGACTTCAAACCCCAGAATTCCTCAGTTAAGTCACGCATGGCTGGCTGGGGGGATTCTGGGACTTGAAGTCCACAGGCCTTAAAGCAAGGGGACTTCAAACTTGGCAGCTTTAAGACTTGTGGACTTCAATTCCCAGAATTCCTGAGCTAACATGGCTGGAGGAAGAGGAATTCTGGGAGTTGAAGTCCACAAGTCTTAAAGCTGCCAAGTTTGAAGACCCGTTACCTATAACCACAACAACGACAACAGCCACAATTTGCTCTAAAATAAGTTTTTTTTTATTTTCAGTATAAACATGCATATTTTGTGAACAATGCATTAACTGGGTCAAGTCTTTTTTGAAGCCACAACAATAATACTACTACAAATAGGTACATGTGCTTCTAATCCAGAGGTCTTCAAACTTGGCAACTTTAAGACTGGTGGACTTCAACTCCCAGGATTCCTGAGCTAACATGGCTGGGGGAGGAATTCTGGGAGTTGAAGTTCACGAGTCTTAAAGCTGTCAAGTTTGAAGAGCCCTGTGTTAAAGTGACCAAGGTGGGCTAGCCCTGATTTTAAAAGAGGCCAGGCAGACGGTGAGCGCATGGCTGCCAATCTCACCAGGGAGATGAGCAAAAGGATGCCGACGTGCCAACCTTTTATCCTGTCCTAATTGATCGTTTCCGGATGCGTGACAACACACAATGCTGTTTGTCACACCTTCCTCTGCCTCCCCCTACGCTCAGCTATTCTGGGCTGCGTCCCCACACCCAGATCCCCAGAGCGAGCCCTCCCACCCCCTGGAAGAAGAAGACTAGTGGGGGGGGCATCTGGTGTGCCAGGGTGTGGCTGGCATCAAGAGAGAGGTGTGTGTGTGTCTCATTTCAGTTTCAACAAGGCTGTGCATGTGCAGAATTCAAAGCTTTCGGCCAAGTCTTGGCATCCGGAATCCCAGGCATGGAAAATTGGGGAGTGGGGGGGCTGCAAATAGAAGAATGTGCACCTCAACATGGATCACCCTGCCCCCCCCAGGAAATTATACAACAGAGGGGGCTCTGCACTCAACACCGATCATTTCCCCCCCCCAGGAAAGGACACAAGAGAGAGGGCTCTGCACCCCAATATTAATCACTCCCCCAGGAAAATGCAGAATAGAGAGGGGCTCTGCACCCCAAAACATATCACCCCTCCAGGAAAGTACACGAGAGGGAGTTTGCACCCCAATATTAATCACCCACAACCAGGAAAGTACACAAGAGAGAGGGAGTTTGCACCCCAAAACGGATCACTTTCCCAAGTCCCAAGCCTGCAGGCCAGCCTCAAACCCAGCACCGCAATGCCCTAGTCAAGAGGATCTCTGAGCATGCTTGCAAATGGTTCACCTGACAACAAACGCCTGAAAATTTCTAATGGGGCCTGGGGGCCATTGGTGGGTGGGTGGGTGGGAGAACAAAAGCCCGCCCCCCCCAAGGCAGGCCAAAGGTTAAATTCCAGCCTGGGATTTTAGCCCTGTCAGGAAAGGGGAGTGTGCTAAAAATTAAAAAGGGGATAAATAAATAGAAAATACAAATTAACATGAATTTATGGATGGGTACTTGAAATACATAATTAAGTAAATGTTACAAATATGACTATTAATATAGAATTTATAATAAAAGCAGTGATGTCAAGAACAGAGAGATCGATACAAAGTAATATATGAAAATATCAAATAATTATGATTGATAATATGTATTAATATCAAACTATGAAAGAAAGCTAATGATATTAATATGAAACTATTGTCATGCTTGTTTTAAAATTTAAAGTAGTTTGGAACTATACTGCTTAGGATAGGTATATATACAATTAGTGGAATACTGCAAATATGACTATTAATATAGAAGCTACGATAAAAGAAATGATAAGAATGTAGAGATTGATAATAAAATAATATATGAGAATATTGAATAATGAAGATTGATAATATGTATGAATATCAAACAATGTAAGAAAGCTAATAATATTAATGTGAAAGCAATTTGGAACTATACTGTTTAGGATAGGTATATATACAATTAGTGGAATACTGCAAATATGACTATTAATATAGAAGCTACGATAAAAGAAATGATAAGAATGTAGAGATTGATAATAAAATAATATATGAGAATATGGAATAATGAAGATTGATAATATGTATGAATATCAAACTATGTAAGAAAGTTAATAATAGCAAGGTGGAATTATTGTCATGTTTTGTTTTAAAATGTAAAACACCCTGGAACTCCACTGTTCACACAATGATGCATTTATAGAAATAAAAAACAAAAATATTAAAAAAAAAAATTTTAAAGGAAGGGGGGGTTGGCTGGGTCATTTCTACCCCCACAGAAGCCCCCCACCCCTCCAGGGCAGGATGGGATGACATCATCTGTCTCTTCCTTGGGAGGCCCTTGCTGGGCTCTCTCCCCCCCTCGCTGCCCCCCGCCTGTTGTCCCCCCCCGTCCGCCCCACAAGAACTGGGGCTCTTTGTTCCCCAAACAGAACACAAAATGCCGCAGTGTTTCAGACCAACAAAGCCCTCCATTCAACACAAAGACACAATTGGAAGAAAGCTGGCATTACGACATAGAATCATAGAATTGGAAGGGACCCTGGAGGTCATCTAGCCCAACCCCTGCTACCCAGGGGATCGAACTCACAAGCCGCCTGATTGTGAGGCGAGAGCACCGCCTCTAAGGCCACCGGAGCTGCATCTGTGGGGTGCCGGCATAAAATGGGGCAGAGGGTTTTTCTCCTGCCACCCCACCTCAAAATGACAGTCACTGGTCTGAAAGGTTATAAGGCCAAGATGGCGAACCTATGGCACCCCTCTCGGTGGGCACGCATGCCGTCGCCAGCTTCTCTTCTGGTTCCTGGCGTGCACATGAGTGCTGGACAGCTGGTCTTCACGGGCTGGAGCACCGGAAAACGGCCTGAAAATTTGCCAAAAAACAGGCTGTTTTGGGGCCTTTTACAGGCTGTTTTTCAGACTGTTTTTGGCCCGGAAACAGTCTGAAAACAGTCCATAATACAGCCTGAAAACAGCCCAGAAAATAGTCTGAGAAACGGCCTGGAAAATTGCCTGAGAAAAGGCCAAAAACGGCCTGAAAACGGCCCCAAAAAAGGCTTGAAAGTCTGAAAAATGGCCGGACAACACCTCAAAAAATGGTCTGGAAAAGGCCTGGAAAATGGCCAGAAAATGGTCCAAAAAATGGCCCGAAAAATGGCCTGGAATTGGCCCAAAAGTGGCCTGAAAAACGGCCTGAAAAATGGTCCGAAAATGGCCTGAAAACGGCCCAAAAATGGCCTGAAAACAGCCTGGAAAATGGCCAGAAAATGGTCCAAAAAACGGCCCGAAATATGGCCTGGAATTGGCCCAAATGTGGCCTGAGAAACAGCCTGAAAAATGGTCTGAAAATGGCCCCAAAATGGCCTGAAAATAGCCTGAAAAATGGCCTGGAAAATGGCCAGAAAATGGTCCAAAAAACGGCCCGAAAATGGCCTGAAAATCACCTCAAAAAAAACGCCCCAAAAACGGGCCCCAAAAGGCCCACAGAAGAGGCACGTGCATACTGGCCAGCTTGTCTTTGGTTTTCCGGCATTCCAGCACATAAGCCTGCACGCGTGTTCTGGTTTGGGCACTCGGTGCCGAAAAGCTTCGCCATCACTGGTATAAGGGCTCCTGCCTGAGCAGGTGGGGTTGGACTAGAAGACCTCCAAGGTCCCTTCCAACTCCATTATTGTGTGATATTGTGTTAAATATACAATTACAGGGAGTTCTCAGCTTACAACTGTTCGTTTAGGGACCGTTTGAAGTTACAACAGGGCTGGAAAAAGCGACTTAGGGCCGGCGTTCAGACTTACAACCGTCGTAACCCATCCCCGCGGTCAAAATTCGGACACTTGGCTATTGACTCGTACTTACGACGGTCGCGGTGCCCTGCGACGATCCCCGTTTGCGACCTTCTGACCGGCAAAGTCAACGGGGGAAGCTGGATTCACTTAACGACCATGTTCCTAACTTAACCTTGCCGGCAATTCACTTAACAACGGGCGACAAGAGAGAAGTCGTACCATGGGGCAAAGCTCGCTTAACCACGGAGTCTCGCTCCATGATTGGAATGTTGGGCCCCATTTGTGGTCGCAAGTCGAGGACGGTCCATGTAAGGAGAAAAAAACCGTTCTGACAGCAGGACTGTGGAGATGGAAGGAGGGTTGGAGTAGATGGTCTTGCAGGGACCCTTTCGGTGCCACAAAAAATAAAGAAAAGCAATTCTAAGACCACAGAACCCAGGAATTCACATGTGATTCCCCCCGTGCCAGCCGCGCACAGTTAATGGGATGAGATGTGATCCCAAAATGAGCCTCCATGTTCAGAAGCAGTCTACCTTAGCGTGCTCCTCAAGAGCTTCCGGCTTGCCCTACCAATTGGGGAAACCCAGAATGATGCTCCAGCTGACCCCATCAAAGGATGTTCAAGACGGTCTTCCATTTTAAGACCACTCGTTTAGTGACGGCTTGGGAAAAAAATGACTTATGGATCGTTCCTCGCACTTACGACTGTTCTAACATCCCTGCGGTCACAGGATCAAAAGTCAGGCAACCAGCAACCCGCGTGTCTTTATGTGGATTGCAGTGATGGGTCGTGGGAGGGCCATTGATGATGTTTGCAGGGGGCTTCTGGACCAGCAAAGTCAAAAGGGAAGCCAGACTTGCTTAACGACCACAGTAAAAAAAAAAGGTTGTACAATTAGGCAAAACTCAACAATAACAGAAATCCACTCTCAATTCTGGCCATAAGTACCACCTGTATGAGTGGCCCTTCCTAAGAGGCAGGATACCACAGTAGTTTTCAAATTTGGCAACTTTAAGATGGGTGGACTTCAACTCCCAGGATTCCCTAGCCAACATCTAGGGGATTCTGGGAGTGGAAGTCCACCCCTCTTAAAGCATGGTCCCTGGGGGATTCTGGGAGTGGAAGCCCACTCCTCTTAAAGCATGCTGGCTGGGGGATTCTGGGAGTGGAAGCCCTCCCCTCTTAAAGCATGCTGGCTGAGGGATTCTGGGAATGGAAACCCTCCCCTCTTAAAGCATGCTGGCTGAGGGATTCTGGGAGTGGAAGTCCTCCCCTCTTAAAACAGGCTGGCTGGGGGATTCTGGGAGTGGAAGCCCAACCCTCTTAAAGCAGGCCGGCTGAGGGATTCTGGGAGTGGAAGCCCTTCCCTTTTAAAGCAGGCCAGCTGGAGGATTCTGGGAGTGGAAGCCCTCCCCTCTTAAAGCAGGCGGCTGAGGGATTCTGGGAGTGGAAGCCCTCCCCTCTTAAAGCAGGCCGGCTGGAGGATTCTGGGAGTGGAAGCCCTCCCCTCTTAAAGCAGGGCTGAGGGATTCTGGGAGTGGAAGCCCTCCCCTCTTAAAGCAGGCCGGCTGGAGGATTCTGGGAGTGGAAGCCCTCCCCTCTTAAAGCAGGCTGGCTGGGGGATTCTGGGAGTGGAAGCCCAACCCTTTTAAAGCAGGCCGGCTGGGGGATTCTGGGAGTGGAAGCCCTTCCCTTTTAAAGCAGGCTGGCTGGGGGATTCTGGGAGTGGAAGCCCAACCCTCTTAAAACAGGCCGGCTGGAGGATTCTGGGAGTGGAAGCCCTCCCCTCTTAAAGCATGCTGGCTGGGGGATTCTGGGAGTGGAAGCCCTCCCCTCTTAAAGCAGGCTGGCTGGGGGATTCTGGGAGTGGAAGCCCAACCCTCTTAAAGCAGGCCGGCTGGAGGATTCTGGGAGTGGAAGCCCTCCCCTCTTAAAGCAGGCTGGCTGGGGGATTCTGGGAGTGGAAGCCCAACCCTCTTAAAGCAGCCGGCTGGGGATTCTGGGAGTGGAAGCCCTCCCCTCTTAAAGCAGGCTGGCTGGGGGATTCTGGGAGTGGAAGCCCAACCCTCTTAAAGCAGGCCGGCTGAGGGATTCTGGGAGTGGAAGTCCTCCCCTCTTAAAGCAGGCCGGCTGGGGGATTCTGGGAGTGGAAGCCCTTCCCTTTTAAAGCAGGCCAGCTGGAGGATTCTGGGAGTGGAAGCCCTCCCCTCTTAAAGCAGGCGGCTGAGGGATTCTGGGAGTGGCAGTCCTCCCCTCTTAAAGCAGGCCGGCTGGGGGATTCTGGGAGTGGAAGTCCTCCCCTCTTAAAGCATGCTGGCTGGGGGATTCTGGGAGTGGAAGTCCTCCCCTCTTAAAGCAGGCCGGCTAGGGGATTCTGGGAGTGGAAGTCCTCCCCTCTTAAAGCAGGCTGGTTGGGGAATTCTGGGAGTGGAAATCCAGTCCTGGTAACGTTGCCAAATTTGAGAAACTCTCTTCTACAGACAACGTCCAAGGCCTTTCCTCCCCCTTTTCTGGGCTGCTGCTGTCAGTTCTGCCGTCTCCCACCCACTCCAGATTCTTCCAGTCTGAGTCACCCCGCTTTCCTTCCCACCGCCCCTCAACACAGAGAGAAACTGGATTGACCTAGATCCTTGCCAGCCTCCAAGCATTCCCGAAGATCAAGGGTGCAGCCAGGCCCTCCAGGGGTGGGGCAGCCACCCCACCCACCCTCTCTCCTCCCCCTCCCTCCAAATTCTTGTTCTGCCTGCAAGCATCTCCGCTTTCTGCAAACCAGGATGGGATTTAATCTGAAGAGACAGAGAGGCTACACAACCCCAGGATGCACAATCAGAGTCCAGGTTTTTACACAATGTCAGAATGCACAATCAGAGTCCAGGTCTTTGCACAACCCCAGGATGCGCAATTGAAGTCCAGGCCTTTGCAGAACCCCAGGATGCACAATCAGAGCGCAGGCCTTTGCACAACCCCAGGATGCACAATCGGAGTCCAGGTCTTTGCACAACCCCAGAATGCACAATCAGAGTCCAGGCCTTTACACAACCCCAGAATGCCATCGAGTCCAGGTCTTTGCACAACCCCAGGATGCACAATCAGAGTCCAGGCCTTTACACAACCCCAGAATGCACAATCAGAGTCCAGGTCTTTGCACAACCCCAGGATGCACAATCAGAGTCCAGGTCTTTGCACAACCCCAGGATGCACAATCAGAGTCCAGGCCTGTGCACAACCCCAGGATGCACAATCAGAGTCCAGGTTTTTATACAACGGCAGAATGCACAATCAGAGTCCAGATCTTTGCACAACCCCAGCATACACAATCGGAGCCCAGGCCTTTACACAACCCCAAGATGCACAATCAGAGTCCAGGTCTTTGCACAACCCCAGAATGCACAATCAGAGTCCAGGCCTTTACACAACCCCAGAATGCACAATCAGAGTCCAGGTCTTTGCACAACCCCAGGATGTACAATCAGAGTCCAGGTCTTTGCACAACCCCAGCATACACAATCGGAGCCCAGGCCTTTACACAACCCCAAGATGCACAATCAGAGTCCAGGTCTTTGCACAACCCCAGAATGCACAATCAGAGTCCAGGCCTTTACACAACCCCAGAATGCACAGAGTCCAGGTCTTTGCACAACCCCAGGATGCACAATCGGAGTCCAGGTCTTTGCACAACCCCAGAATGCACAATCAGAGTCCAGGTCTTTGCACAACCCCAGGATGTACAATCAGAGTCCAGGTCTTTGCACAACCCCAGCATACACAATTGGAGTCCAGGCCTTTAAACAACCCCAAGATGCACAACCAAGGTCTTGAACCCGTGTCTTGCAAGCCAACGCAAACTTCAAAGAAACGCCCCAGGGAGGAAAAAGCACATCAAGGAAAAGTTACCTTTCAGGATTTTCCAACAGATCTTTTTTTTTTTAAGAAAAAAAATTAATTAATTGCGGATTAAACCAAATACCGGATGCAAGCGAGGCAGAAGGTAAATAAACCGCAGGGCCGTTCCCATTTCTGCACATACACATGCCAAAGACGCCCGGGGGGCATTAAGTGGTACAGAAAAAAAGCTCTTTTTTAAAAAAAATGTCTTTCTCTCACACACTATTCTCTTTATATAATGTTTTGGGGTGGTTTTTTTTTTAAAGATTGCAACTCCATTTTGTAGCAAGGGAGATCCCATCGAAAGCAATCTCTGCTCAGAAAGAGGAAAAGAAGTTACAAACAACGGCACTGGAAATTTGCAGACGACACCAAGCGGGCAGGAATATAGGCTCCAAAAGATAAAGGCTTAAGCTACAGAAGGATCTCGACAGACTTGAACACAGGGTGCTATCTAACAATGTGAAATTCAGTGGTGAAAAAAGGAAGGTTCTGCATTTAGGCAAGGAAAACCAAACACACAGGTACGGTATAGGTGGTGCCTGGCTCAATAGCAGCAACTGTGAGAGGGATCTTGAAGTCCGAGTGGACAACCATTGAAATAGGAGCCAGCCACGTGCAGTAGCAGCCAAAAAAGCCAACACAGTTCTAGGCTGCATCAACAGAGAATCAAGATCAGGTGAAGTGTGAATGCCCCTTTATAAGGCCTTGGTAAGGCCACGCTTGGAATAATTTATTTATTTATTTATTTTATTAATTCAACTTATATGCCGCCCCCTCTCTCAAAACATGAGAAAAAACTCACCTACTGACTCTGCTTCACCTCTAAATCCACTTCTAATAATAACCTAAAAACATATTAAACAAATTATAACCAATTAGAATTAAAACCCCAAAATAAAATAAACAAACCCCAAAGAGTCAGCACAGCCCAGATTGTAAAACAGCCAGGTTTTTAACTCGTGTCGGAAGGTGTGAAGATCGAAGCGCCAGCCGAGCTCTGGCGAAGAAGATTCCATAAAGTGGGGGCCGCCACAGAGTAGGCCCTCCCCCGGGTCCCCGCAAGGCGACATTGAGTCTTCGGGACGGCACCGAGGAGACCCCGTCTGTGCGCCCGTACAGGATCCAGTTTTGGTCACCAGGATGGATCCAGTTTTGGTCACCACGATGTAACAAAGATGTTGAGACTCTGGAAAGAGGTCAGAGAAGAGCAACCAAGAGGATTAGGAGACTGGAGGTTAAAATATATGAAGAACGGTTGCTGGAACTGGGTATGTCTAGTCTGATGAAAAGAAGGACTAGGGGTAACATGGCAGCCCCTCCAGTATTTGAGGGGCTGCCACAAAGAAGAGTTGGGTCCACCTACTCTGCAAAGCATTTGAAGTCAGGACAAGAAACAATGGATGGAAACTCATCAAGCAGAGAAGCAACCTGGAATTAAGGAGAAATTTCCTAACAGTTAGAACAATTCATCAGTGGAACAATTTACCTCCAGAAGTTGTGAATGCTCCAACACTCTTTTTAAGAAGGGACTGGATAACCCTTTGTCTGAAGTGGTGTAGGGTTTCCTGCCTAGGCAGGGGGTTGGACTAGAAGACCTCCGAAGTACCTTCCAACTCTTGTTATTCTGTTACTCTATTCTGTTATTCTGAAGAAAAGGTGACTTATGACCATTTTTCGCGCTTACAACTCTTACAACATCCCTGCGGTCCCATGTTCAAAACTCAGGTGCTTTGCAACTGGTGCATGCAGGTAGTCCTCAAGTTACACCCACAACTGAGCCAAATTCTCTGCTGCTAAGCGAGACATTTGTTCAGTGAGCTTTGCCCCATTTTACGACCCTGCTTGCCACTGTTGTTAAGTGAATCACTGCCATTGTTAAGCAAGTCACATGGTTGTTAAGTGAATCTGGCTTCCCGCACTGACTTTGCTTGTCAGAAGGTCGCTAACAGGGATCACATGACTGGCAACCGTCATAAATATGAGTCCGTTGCCAAGTGTCTGAATTTTCATCATGTGACCTGCAATGGTCATAAGTGTGAAAAGTGGTCATAAGTCACTTTTTTCAGTGATGTAATTTTGGTCACTAAATGAACTCTCATAAGTCAAGGACGTCCTGTATTTATGATGGCTGCAGTGTCCCCTGCAGTGTCCCCTTTTACGACTTTCTGACAAGGGACGTCAATGGGGAAGCCAGATTCGCTGAACGACCCTGGGACTCACTCAAGAACCACAGTGATTCGCTTAATAACGGTGGCAAGAACAGTGGTAAAATGGGGACAGAAAATTCAGCCCTGGGAAGCGGCTCAGGAAATACCCAAGTTTCATTCTTGGTAGAGTACCCCTACCGTGTTTCCCTGAATATAAGACTGGGCCTTATATCAATGTTTTGCTCCAAAAGTCACATTAGGGTTTATTTTCAGGGAAATACGGCTCTAAATGCTGACAACCTTAACTGGGGCTTATTTTCGGGGTAGGGCTTCTATTATGAGCATCCTGAAAAATCCTGCTCGGGCTTATTTTCCAGTTGGGTCTTATTTTCAGGGAAACAGGATATTAGGGTTAGAATAGAATAGAATAGAATAGAATAGAATAGAATTGAATTGAATTGAATTAGAATTCTTTATTGGCCGAATGTGATTGGACACACAAGGAATTTGTCTTGGTGCACATAAAAGAAAAGAGACATTCGTCAAGAATCATCAGGTACAACACTTAATAATAGTCATAGGGTACAATAGAATAGAAGGATATAGGAATAGAATTTAAATAGTATGGGATGGAATGGAATGGAATAGAGAATAGAATAGAGAATAGAATTGAAATTAGAATAGAAATTAGAATAGAATTAGAATAGAATAGAAATTAGAATAGAATAGAACAGAGAATAGAGTAGAATAGAGTAGAGTAGAGTAGAGTAGAATAGAATAGAATAGAATAGAATAGGGATAGGGATAGGAATTAGAATAGAATAGAATAAAGAATGAAATAGAATGGAGTGGAATGGAATAGAATAGAAGAGAATTCTTTATTGGCCAAGTGTGATTGGACACACAAGGAATTTGTCTTGGTGCAAATGCTCGCAGTGTACGTAAAAGAAAAGACACATTCATCAAGAGTCAGAAATCATCAGGTACAACACTTAATGATAGTCAGAGGGTACAATAAGCAATCATACTAGGACACAGTCAGTATAGATAGTAAGGAGACAAGCGACAAAGTTACAGTCATACAGTCACAAGTGGGAGGGGAGGGGCAATAAGGAGGGATGAGAAGGTTAATAGTAATATTAGTGCAGACTTCGTAAATAGTTGGACAGTGTTGAGGGAATTATTTGTTTAGCAGAGGGATGGCGTTCGGGAAAAAACCGTCCTTGTGTCTAGTTGTTCTGGTGTGCAGGGCTCTATAGTGTCGTTTGGAGGGTAGGAGTTGAAACAGTTTATGTCCGGGATGTGAGGGATTATAGGGGTGCACGGCCCTCCCTGAAGGCCATTGGAGCTGAAAATCCCACCCTAGTGGGGGGGGATAGATAGAAACCCCCTTGGCAGACCATGTGCCCCTGCCTTCCTTCCAGATTTGCATCTACAGTTGCTTACTTCCAGATATGCTTGGCTAGGATGATGGGAGCAGGGGTGGATTTCAAATTGCTTAACAACCGGTTCTGTGGGCGTGGCCTAATTTGTGGGTGCGGCTTGGTGGTCATGTGACTGGGTGGGTGTGGCTTGCTGACTGGGCATGGCTTGGTGGTCATGTGACTGGCTGGGTGTGGCTTGTATGTAATTATTATAAATATTTATGTAAATATTGAATTTTGTATAAAAAAAGAGCAACTTTTACCCCAAATGAGGCAAAGCAGGCAGGCAAATCGAGTTGCTCACAGAATTACAGATTCACTTAGAGATCTATGATTCTGCCATCTGCTACCTGAGTCTGTCACATAAAATTTGCTGTCAAGCAAACTCACAAAATTAATTCACAACACACCATGTATGTAAATATTGAATTTTTTATTAAAAAAAGAGCAAAAGCAGGCAAAGCAGGCAGGCAGATTTGAGTTGCTCACAGAATCATTCAGAGATCTATCTATCTGCCATCGGCTAGCTCAGTCTGTCACATAAAATTGGCTTGCCGTGGGTCTGCCCTGAAAAACAGAAGCTTCGGTCCGAAGGAAGGTTCAGCTTTGCTTGTAGATTAGCTAGAAAGCAAGAAATCCAACCGTTTCCTGCTTTCTAGCTAATCTAAATCTCCCTGCATAGCAAAACAGCTGATGGTCGGGTGAGGGAAAGGACAAATAGCAACTTAGCAGGCAAGTTTGATGGTGCACGTGCCAGGTAAGGAGCGAGTGGGCGGGGCGGGGAGGGGCCAGCCAGTGGCGCGATTTGCCAGTTCTCCGAACTGCTCAGAATCGTAACAACCGGTTCTATAGAACCAGACCGACCAGGTAGAATCCTACCTCTGGATGGGTGCCATATCTGCCCCTCCCCAGAATTGAGGAGGGGGGCATCCTTGGCTGATCCTGGACAGAAGCAAGAGGGGAAGGGGGGCTTCTTAATCCAGACTCTTTTTAGCTAGAGAATGAACTTCACTAAAAAGATGCATTTTGGCAAAAGATTGTGGAAGAGGGACACCACTGAATGAGGAGGGGTAAAGGGGTGGCAAACACCCCCTTGGACCAATAGCCCTCGCTTCAAACTTTGCTGCTTCTGCAAGATTTGCCGTTGTGTGGCTGCATAGGGCCCCAATGCAACACCCACACAACAACACCCACACAACTGCCAACTGTTGGCTTGGGGAGGGGGCGAAAGAGTTATGGCCCTCAAAAAAAGGCTGAGAGAAGATGGAAATGTCCTATTTCTTCCCCACCCCTTGCACATAGTTGGGTGCGACTTTGGCCTTGGCCAAGGGAGGGTTGGACTAGAAGACCTCTGCAGTCCCTTTCCCGCCCTCGGATTTTAAGATTCCACCTCTGTTCCAGCTGGATCCAGAGATTTCCTGGCTCCTTTGGCAGGCGTGTATGCATTAAGGAGAGGTGGGGATCCGGCACGCCCCACTCCAAACATTCTTGGCTCCTCTGGGGCTGAATTAAAGCTCTTTTGCAGGAGACAATTGGAATCGAGCGTGTCCCGTTTCTGCCATTTTTGAAGTAGGGCAGCCTCGATCTGCACCTTCGAAGTGGGGGATTTGGTAGAATTTGGACACACAAAACACACCCCCACCCCAGTATCGTTTAATAATCTGGCTTGCTCCACACACTGACGTGTGCAAAAGTTCCTGAACCGTGCAAGCTAGGAAGAAGGAACGTCGGTGCAGCCAGGAATTCACAAACTGAGGAATAGAGGAAAAACAACGCGGAGGGAAAAAAATGGTTAGAAATCTGGAATTAAATCAAATTCCCAGGGCTGGGATGGAGAAATCCTGTGCAAATCTTTTCTCTTGCTTTGCAGCCTTTGGACAATGAGCCTGCCTAGCATGGCCTAAAACTCCTCCTCATTTGGCTGCAGCTTCCTCGTTTGCAAAAACAAAATATATGCATGGTGCTAGTCCTCTTGAGGGAGAAGCCAAAGACTAAAGGCAGCTGCAGGGAGAATTTCAGCTCTGGAGTCCCTTGCAGAAATACAGAAAGGCAGGAAATATGACAGCCAGGGTCTTGTGAGTTTCAACCTCAATGGATGGGAATGCACATGTAACCCTCAACTTATAACCATTTGTTTAGTGGCCATTTGAAGTGGGAACAGCACTGAAAGACCAATTTTGGTCACCACACTATAAAAAAGATGTTGAGACTCTGGAAAGAGGGCAGAGAAGAGCAACCAGGATAATTTAGGGGACTGGAGGATGAAACATACTGAAGAACGGTTGCAGGAACTGGGCCTGGCTTGTCTAGGGAAGAGAAGGACCGGGGGAGACAGGAGAGCATCTTCCAATATTTGAGAGGCTGCCACAGAGAGGAGGAAGAGATCAAGCTATTCTCCAAGGCACCCGAAGGCCAGACAAGGAATAATAACGGATGGAAACTGACCAAGGAGAGATTCAACCTGGAAATAAGGAGAAACTTTCTGACAGGGAAAACAATCAACCCATGGAACAGAAGTTGCCCTCAGAAGTTGTGGGAGCGCCATCGCTTGAGACCTTCAAGAAGAGATTGGACTGCCATCTGTCAGAAACGGTGCAGGGTCTCTCGCTTGGGCAGGGGGTTGGACTAGATGACCTACAAGGTCCCTTCCAAGTCTGATTATCTGTTATCTAGTCCAACCCCCCCCCCGCCCAAGCAGGAGACTCCACACCATTTCTGACAAATGGGAGTCCAATCTCTTCTTGAAAGCCTCCAGTGATGAAGTTCTCACAACTTCTGTTCCATGGATTGATGGTTCTCACTGTCAGAATATTCCTCCTTATTTCCAGATTGAATCTCTCCTTGATCAGTTTCCATCCATTATTCCTTGTCTGGCCTTTGGGTGCTTTGGAGAATAGCTTGACCCCCTTCCTCCTCTCTGTGGCAGCCCCTCAAATATTGGAAGGCTGCTCTCCTGTCTCCCCTGGTCCTTCTCTTCCCTAGACTAGCCAGGCCCAGTTCCTGCAACGTTCTTTCAATGTTTTAGCCTCCAGTCGCCTCATCATCCTGGTTGCTCTTCTCTGCCCTCTTTCCAGAGCATCTTTTTGACGTCTCTTCCTTGTGGCAAGCCCTGAAACATTGGAAGATGCTATCATGTCACCCCATCCTTCTTTTCCTTAAACTAGACATGTCTTCTGTCCATCTATTGTTTGCTCAGATGTCTTTCTTTCCTTTCTTTCTCTCTTTCTCTCTCATCTTTCTTTCTCTCTCTCTCATCTTCCTTCCTTCCTTCCTTCCTTCCTTCCTTCCTTCCTTCCTTCCTTCCTTCCTTCCACTTTGGAGAATAGCTTGACCCCCCCACACCTCTCTGGGGCAGCCCCTCAGATATTGGAAGATGCTATCCTGCCTCTCCTAGTCCTTCTCTTCCCTAGACTAGGCAGGCCCAGTTCCTGCAACGGTTCTTCATATGTTTGAGCCTCCAGTCCCCTCATCATCCTGGTTGCTCTTCTCTGCACTTTTTCCAGAGCCTCAACAACTGTTTTATAGTGTGGTGATCAAAACTGGATGCAGGATTCCAGGTGTGGCCTTGCACCTGGTCCTCGCACTGAACAACTGTTGCAGCATCCCTACGTTCGTGTGATGAAAATTTGGGTACTTGGCAATTGGCATATTTTAGCACGGCCACCACGTCCCACAGTCATATGATCGCCATATATGAACTTCCCAGACAAGCAGGCTCAGTGGGGGAAGCTGAATTCGCTTAATGACCTCCTAATTCTCTTAACAACTGCAGTGGTTCACTTGACAACTTTAGCAAAAAAAAGAAAAGAAAAGGATGTAAAATTAGGTATTGCTCATTTAACACCTGCCCTGCACAAGAAGCTTTTTAAAGCACAAATATTTTTTTAAAAAACACAAATGCCTTTTTAAAAACACAAAGGCCTTTTTAAAAACATAAACACCCTTTTAAAAACACAAACACCTTTATAAAACAAATGCCTTTTTAAAAACATAAACACCTTTTTAAAAACAAATGCCTTTTTAAAACACAAATATCTTTTTAAAACACAAACACCTTTTTAAAAACAAATTCCTTTTTAAAACACAAATATCTTTTTAAAACACAAACACCTTTTTAAAAACAAATTCCTTTTTAAAACACAAATACCTTATTAAAAACAAATACCTTTTAAAGAAACAAATGCCTTTTTAAAACTTCATACCCTTTTTAAAATACTCAAATACCTTTTTAAAAACACAAAGGCCTTTTTAAAACACGACAACCACTAGCCTTTAAAAACAAAAAACAAAGAAAGGAAAAAAGTGAAACAAGGCAGTCCTTAGGTCAAACCCCAGACCCACCATTTGGGGAATAATCCCCGTGCAATCCACCAAGCCCCCAAGTGATACACACACACACACACAAACACATACACTGCACTGTCGTGACTTCCCCTCTGGCACAGGATACCCACCGAACGTGCCCCATTGAAAGGAAGTTTGTTCGAAACAGCTCGCTCCATTTTGGATTAGTGAGACAACTTTTTCCACAATTACCAAGTGGGCGCATGCAGAGGGCACAACAGCAAACTTCAGCTTCCTGAAAAATCCCCTTCCTTTCCCCCCATCCAGAAAGGCAGGCTTCTATACAGTGAAAAGCACATGTCAAATTAACCCTTGAGTGACGGGCAGGCATCTCCAGGAATAGCCCTGAGCCCAGAGATGCCAATCTTCAAACTGCTAAATGTACACACATACATACACTAGCTCAATACCTGAAACTATGTGGTCGGGCTTAGTTTTTTGGGAGGAAAATAAAGATGGAACATCTTGCCCTCGGAAGTTGTGGGAGCGCCATCACTTGAGACTTTCAAGAAGAGATTGGACTGCCATCTGTCAGAAATGGTGCAGGGTCTCTCGCTTGGGCAGGGGGTTGGACTAGATGACCTACAAGGTCCCTTCCAACTCTGATCATCTGTTATTATCTGCTATCTGTTGGGGGTGGAATTCTGCTTCTGCCTATCAGCATCCATTGGTATTCACCTGGCTAGTGTCCTGTCAGTGTGTGAGGGAGTTGAGGGCTGTTTGGAAACTGAAACGGTATTTGCTGTGTGAGCAAGGAGGAGACAGCAAGGAGCCTGGGCGTGGCTTAGCTCAACTGTTTTGTACTAAAGCTGCTTGGTGCTCTGAAACTGAAACTCCTCTCCTCTGCTTGTGTTTTGCATTTGGAAGAGATTTCTTTCCAGGTGGGGAGGAGGAGTAGAACTCCTTAGCATCAAAGCATGTTAATAATAATAATAATATAGGAAATACTCTAAATGCTCTGAGGGTCATTTGGAAAAATCCTTTCTTAGGGAGCCCCTAGAAGCCAAGAGGAACCTACAGGCCAAAGTTCAAGTTTGTAGGCTTTACGGTTCTGGAGATTTTGTGATGATGCATGAGGGGTATTTTGCTTTTATTTCTATCTATATCTATCTATCTATCTATCTATCTATCTATCTATCTATCTATCTCTATCTCTATCTAATTCATTTATTTTTTATTATTTATTAATCTATCTATAGCTATAGCTATATTTATATCTATCTATCTACCTACCTACCTACCTACCTAATTTATACATTTTTCTTTAACATACACTGGTGCTTGGTAAACAGAGTATTGTCTGGGTCAATTTACTTTATACATAGTAATAGTAGTAGTAACATTGTTTATGTATACATATCAACAATCTTTCAACTTCTAACTTCTACCTCTATTATCTAACCATTGATAGAACAAATGCCATGTTAAAAAATATTCTGTATCTTCTTTGCGTTTTATCTTTAGTGTTAATTTATCCATTTCTGTGCTACAAACTTTTTCAACAGGAGTTTGGAACTAATACACTTACTGTTAATGTTACATTTGTTCTATATCTGGCCATTCAAGGTGTGAAATTAGGCATTTGGGAAGAAGTACCAAAAGCGGGACATCAAAGTATGAAACATTTAATATTTCACGCATTTCCAAGGCAGACTTATGCAATGCCAAAAGGCAAAATATTCCGACCAAAAATGGCATTTTCAGCCTTTCTTGTGACAAAAATTAATCCGGGTATTTTTTTCCTCGTGTTTTTTTTTTCCTCAGTAAGAAAGTTCCTTAGAGGAAGTCCTTGACTTACAACAATTCGTTTAGTGACCGTTTCAAAGTTACAATGGCATTGAAACTACGGGCAGTCCCCAACTTACAACAGTTGATTTAGTGACCATTATAACAGCACTGAAAAAAAGTATGACCGTGTTTCACACTTATGACCACTGCAGCATTTGACTCAAGCTTCCGGCCTTCCAAGGTGGGTAAAATGAGGACTCAAATTGTTCGGAGCAAGAGGCTGACTCTGTAAACCGCTCAGAGAGGGGGGGAAAGGACTGTGAAGTGGTATATAAGTCTAAGGGCTATTGCTAAGTGGGAAGGAAGGAAGGAAGATGAGAAGGAAGGAACAAAGGAGGGAAGGAAGGAAGGAGGAAGGAGGGAGGGAGGGAGAGCAGAAGGAAGGAAGGGAAATGAGGAAGGAAGGAAGGGAAAAAGAAAAGGAGGAAGGAAGGAAGGAAGGAAGGAAGGAAGGAAGGAAGGAAGGAAGGAAGGAAGGAAGGAAGGAGGAGAAATGAGGGGAAGGAAGGAAGCCACAGTGGCGCAGTTGTTATAATGCAGCATTGCAGGCTGACTCTGCCCACTGCCAGCAGTTCAAATCCCACCAGGCTCAAGGCTGACTCAACCTCCCGTCCTTCCAAGGTGGTTAAAATGAGGACCCAGATTGTTGCGGGCAAGTGGCTGACTCTGCAAACTGCTTAGAGAGGGCTGTGAAGCGATATGTAAGTCGAAGGGCTATTCCTATCTATCTATCTATCTATCTATCTATCTATCTATCTTATAGATAGATAGATATAGATATATAGATATAGATATATAGATACAGATATAAAGATACAGATATATAGATATATAGATATAGATATAGATATACACACACACATGCACACACACATACAGTATGATGGAAGTTATTAGTAATTATTAGATAGTTATTAGTTATTAGCAGGGGTGAGATTCAACTTTTTTAACAAGCAGTTCTGTGGGCGTGGCTTAGTTGGAGGGCGTGGCTTGGTGGTCATGTGACTGGGTGGACATGACTTGGCGGTCATGTTATTGGCTGGGCATGGCCAACTCAACATCACTCACATCAAGACATGCATCTCCTCGCCTGGCCTTTCATGACTGTGGGGATGCTGCAACAGTCGTAAGTGTGAAAAACGGTCATAAGTCACTTTTTTCAGTGCCATTTTAACTTTGAATGGTCACTCCACACAAGCAAAGTACCAGCAAAGGAGGGGAAAAAAACTCCAGAGATGTTCCTGAGACAGGAAGTCTAGTCCTGCCAAGAATGTAATCAGGGTTAACGGAGAGGCAGTTTCTGTAAGCAACACCAGAATGTTTCCTTCCTGCCTTCCTTACAGGATTAGCCCAGCAATTTCTTCTAACAACCGGTTCTCCGAACTGCTTAGAATGTTAACAACCGGTTCTAGAAAATAGGTGCGAACTGGTAGAATCCCACCCCTGGTTATTAGATAATCAGAGTTGGAAGGGACCTTATAGGTCATCTAGTCCAACCCCACCCACCCAAGCGGGAGACCCTACACCATTTCTAACAAATAGCAGTCCAATCTCTTCTTGAAAGTCTCAATATGATGATGATGGATTACTAAGATAAGCAAACACTACTATTACTTGTGATCATGAACAATGTTATGAATATTATTGTGGTTCTTATTACTGTTCTTTCTCAAATTAACTGTACCCAGACAATACACTGTTCATGTGGACACTGATGTTTAAAAAAAGGAAAGACTGGCAATATGGAGCCAGGCACGTGGGCACCAGCCACAATTCAGCAGATGCCAGGCGCTGGCGCACTCGGTGGTGGTGCAGCACGATGAGGCAGCCTGCCAGGAAACGCCAGGCATCTCCCTGACAGGCAGGAAAGTGGGCGCTGTGGGGAGATCGGTCTGTTCCCCCAGGGCTGTCAATCCTGAGTCGGGAGACCTCCCCTCTCCTCAACTTTGGCATCCCCCCCTCATCTCCTCCACCACCACCCCGTCCCACCCTCAGACTCCCTGGGAACCGCGAGTCTCCACTGCAAAGCCCTGAATATCAGCATCACCAACCAACCAATCCTTGAGTTTTGTCCTGTTTTATGACCGGGAATCGCTGCCATTAGTTAAGTTAGGAACACAGGCAGACAGATTGACAGAGGTTGGAAGGGGCCTCGGAGGTCATCTAGTCCAAACCACCCCCACCCAAGCAGGAGACCCTATGCCACTGCTGACCGATGGCAGTCCAGTCTCTTCTTGAAAGCCTCCAGGGGTGAAGCGCCCACCGCTTTAATTAATTCAGAACAGAGCTGGAAGGGACCGTGGAGGTCATCTAGCCCAGTGGTTCTTAACCTGGGTGATATTGCCCCCGCAAGGGGCGATTTTGTTTTTCAGGGGGGCGATGGAACGAAAAGGGGTGATGTGGGGGCGAAGGAATGGAAGGGGGGTGATATGGGGGCGATGGAGGGAGATATATTGGGAGAGAGATCTATATTGGTAGATAGGTAGGTAGGTAGACAAAAAGACAGACAGACAGGTAGATAGATAGGCAGGAAGGTAGGCAGGCAAACAAACAGACTTTTTGGATGGGTGGATGGACAGGCGCCAGTTCAGGTGCGGTACAACAGTCAATGGGGTGAGCCTGCAGGGCCGGTGCCTCGAATGCCCCCCTGCCACCTCTTAGCGTCCCCAAGGGGGTCGGCAGAGGGGTGCTAAGAGGCGACAGGGGGGCGTTTGAGGTGCTGGCCGGCCCTGCAGGTTCACCCATTGACTAGCACTGCTCCAGAGCCGGCGCCTCCAATGCGGAAGCAATAGCACGTTGCATGCTGCCGCGGCTGCATTCGACAAGCCACCCCCCTGCTGCCTCTTAGAGCCCCTCTGCTGGTCCCCTGGGGGATGCTAAGAGGCGGTAGGGGGGCGGTTATGTTGGGGGAGGGGGGCGATGACAACTTCCTCAATGGCTCAAGGGGGCGATTCTTTCAAAAAGGTTAAGAACCACTGATCTAGCCCAACCCCACGCCCCCACCCCATTTCTGACCGATCCCAGTGTGGAAAAAAACCCAATCCCATCGCTTTTTTCAAGGCTGTCGTAACATCGGTCACCAAACAAATGGTTGCAAGTGGAGGATTATCGACAGCTCAAAAGGTGCAAAAGGGAAAAAGGAACAACAGGCCACTTGAACATGTGCAGAGAGCATAGCAGGCAGCGGCAGCTGCTTTGGGGAACTTTCTAAGCAAGCTAGGCTCCGACACACACACACACACACACACACACGCACATGCCCCAGTTTTTCACTAAGATTTTATACCATCTTGGTGACACAAGTACAGATGCCAACCGGATCTGTTCTCCCCTACACAGAATGGAGGTTTATATTTATGGACTGGCACATAATGTACAATTCTGCAAAAAAGGATTCACACCCTTTTGGGTTTGCTGAATTTTTGTAGGTCTTTGTCACTCAGATTCATTTGGAGTCCTATGTATATCTCTCTCACTATTTCTGTCTGACTGTCTATGTATCTATTTATCTATCGTCTGTCTGTCTATCATCTATCCATCCATCTAATCTCTCTCTCTCCTATGCCCGTCTGTCCATCCATCCATCCATCCATCTACC
>SOZL01000852.1:0-27448 GCA_009733165.1 Naja naja | reverse complement strand
TATAATGGTGCTATTTCTCCTAATTTTTCACATTTAGTGCTATTTTTCTTCTTCTAATAGCAGTAGCCTTTTGCCCTGAATATTCTAAGATAAATTTAAAATGTGTTAATAGTTATAAGCAACGGTGAAATTCAACCGGTATAACAACCAGTTCAGTGAGTGCATGCTCTTGCGCGATGCTTCGCATTTAAAAAAGCTAACACTTACGTTCAACTGCAGACAAAAAAGAAAACAGCTGAGGTGTGGCAAAATGCTCTGTTGCACAAATTGGCTGTGCTCTAACAAAAGACATAAAGCACAGGAAAGAACAAGGGCGGGTGGGTGGCCCATATGCTCATCAGAGTGAACCAGTTGAGATCCAGCTGATTGTTGGAACAAGGGGTTCACCCGAACCAGTCTGAACCAGGACAATCCCACTCCTGGCTATAAGCTTTCAAAAACAAAACAAAATTGCTTAATGAAGGAACAGTGATGCCCTCTAAATAACAAACAAAACAAAACCCTGAAAACATTCATTAAAAAATGCTTACAGATAAAAAATAAATTGTTCTTTGTCCATAATATGATTCTTAGTTTTATCTATGTTAGATTGTTAGATGTTAAAACTGTTAGATCATTAATTTTATAATAAATTTGATAAACTTTTATATACTTTGAGGGGCAATCTATAACTTCACATGTACCACTTTTTTCATTTTATGAATAGAATATTTGAAGTGGCACAATGAATGTTACATGTAATGTATTGAAGTGTAATAATACAAAATACAAAAAAATACAAAAAAGTTTAATTAGACTAAATGGATACTTTGAAATACTGTATTCGTCCTTGAACTAAAGTATTGATAATGGTAGGTGAGTATTACTAGAACTGATTTTGACTCACAATTTAAAAGAGTTGTCCCTATTATCATTTAGGTTTTAAGATAAGATTTTTCAAGTTTTTCAAGTTTTCAATATAAGACTTTTGCTTTTGTTGTAACTTGGCAATATTCATGCGAAAAGAAGAAGCAGGCAATGGAATATTTGGGAACAGACATACTGCATTATTTGACTAATGAACTAAACAAACAAAAAGATATTAGCTGCAGGAAACACTGGGAAGGAAAGCAAGAGACCAGCAGAATTTTTAATCAGTTTAATCAATTTTCTCTCATTTGAGTTAACTGGAAAGTGGCATTCTGTGTGCAAATTATACTTTTAAAAAAATAGCATGCCAAGGAATAGTTTAGAACATGCTAAATTGGATGAATAGCAAGACAGATTATTACCATGCATTATTAGCATGCAATAAAGGTTATGGAGAAGAGGACTTTTCAGGTTCTTAATATAAGGATTTTAGGTACTTTTTGAATCATAGGTTGTTAATTTTAAAAGTAATTTATGAATAATAACAATAGGAAAAAGATAAGGGTTTACTGAATATGATTTAATTTTAACTCATATTAATTTAATATATCATTTCGTGAAGCTATTTCTATACTTTTAAACTCTTCAAAATGGATTTGATTTCTGTTGTTTCTTGATTTTATGGTAGGAAAACTGGAATGTAATCTTACATCAAGTGTACCTTTTATAACCCATATATGTAAATTAGGCACTGTCCCTGTGCCCAACTTTCTCTGTATTTAAGGAAAGCAAACCAAAACAGACCTTTATTTCTTTAAGCTTTTTTTATCACAGGAACTGCTTCTAAATTAGGCTGCTTTCCTTCCCTCCCCTCATTCCTGATCCTGCCTCTCTGCCACCAAACAGGCAGTTAGGCTGCTTTCCACCCCCATTCCTGATTCTGCTTTTTGCCACCAAGATGGCAGTGCATTCATACAGCAGCCCCAAACTCCTGGTATTAGTGTGTGGTGTTTGGAATGATGTGTGTATCAATGTGTGTGCATAGTGTAAAGCAAGGAGAAAAATTTGTCTACAGACACATAGAGCTGCTAAAATTTGGGCTCGCAAATCAATCTGGGATTACCAGTGATTTTCAGCAGTCCCACATCATACCAAACTGAATAGAGAGGCTGCCAGGATCTCCATGGACTGTCCTTGGGTCAGGGAGGTGCTGACAAAAGCGAAAAAGAAAGGAGTGGAAACAAAAGCGCGGCTAAAGAGCTGGTCTGTTGGCTCAGCTCCAAAAGCGGCCCCATAGACTAGTGCTGCCAAGTGTCTTTTTGAACAGTGCCCGATCCCTCGTCCACAGAATTGATGAATTAGAGCTTCAGATGGCAGCAAGCGGGCTTCTCTGTGAAAGCTGTGTTGTAACAGAGACCTGGCTACACCCAGCTATACCTGATGTGGCAATGGAGTTGACAAGTCGAGTCATTTATCGATCTGATAGAAATGGTGACTCTGGTAAGATCAAGGGAGGAAGACTCTGCATCTATATACACAGTGATTGGTGTGTTAACAGGAGAATAGTTTATGCATATTGCTCCCCAGATGTGGAACTGATGACTGTCACATGTAGGCCATTTTATCTGCCTAGAGAAATCACTGTGATTATTATTATAGCTGTTTATATTCCATCTGATGCCAATGTCAATGGCTCTTTCTAAGATATATGACGTTATCTCTAGGCAGCTGCAAACTCACCCAGAGGGCACTGTTGCCATGGCTGGGGACTTCAATAAGCCTGATTAAAGACAGTTCTCCCTAAGTGGTGTGCAGTACATGCAATTTTCCACCAGAGCGAAGAGCACTTTAGACCATGTGTACTCTAACCTGAAACAGGCACATAGAGCAATCCCCCTCCTGCACCTGGTTACATCCAACCATCTTTCACTTCTGTCATTCCCAAAGTATGTCCCTCTCAGGAAAAGAACTCAGCCAGTCATGAAAATGGTTAAAATCTGGCCAGAGGATGCTTTCAGTCAGCTGCAGGACTGTTTTGAAATCACTGAGTGGTGTGTATTTGAACATCAAGACTTGCATGATTACACTGATGCCATACTCTCTTACATCAAAATGTGAACTAACACTGTAACAACAGACAAGTGCATCAGAGTCTATGGGTATTGTAAACCCTGGATGACTGCCGAGGTACAGACACTTCTGAGAGCCCTGGATTCTGCCTTTAAGGCAGGGACAAGTATATATAGATAGAGAAAGGCCAGGGCAAAACTTAGAAGAGGCATTAAGACAGCAAAACAACAATACAAATATAAGGTGGAGAACCACCTAGCAGATAACAACCTTAAGCAAGTGTGGCAGGGACTGCAGCACTTAACTAACCATAAGGGCAACACAAGGAACATGGTCAATGCTGATGCCTCATTGGTAGAGTTAAACATTTTCTTTGCCCACTACAAGGTGAAAAGACCAAACCCCATAGCCTCTGCCTGCCAGGCAACTTATTCCCAGCCATTCACCCTATATGAACATCAAGTAACTGCTGCACTGAAGGCTGTAAATTCCAGTAAAGCTGCAGGTCCAAATGGGGTGCTGGGGATAGTGGTAAAGACTTGTGCCGATCAATTAGCAGGGGTCCTGACAAAGATTTTTAACATCTCTCTGCAAATGGCCTGTGTTCCATCATGCTTGAAAACAGCCATTATTGTCCCAGTCTCCAAGAAAACAGCAATTAACTGTCTAAATCAGGGGTCGCCAACCTTTTGGACCTCAGGGACCACCAAACTCATAATTTTAAATCCCAGGGGCTACTATCCAGTTCTGTGGGCATGGCCTAATTTGTGGGTGTGGCTTGGTGGTCATGTGACTGGCTGGACATGGCTTGTATGTAAATATTATAAATATTTATATAAATATTAATTTTTTAATAAAAAAGAGCAACTTTTACCCAAAATCAGGCAAATCGGGCAGGCAGATTGAGTTGCTCACAGAATCATTCAGTGATCTATCTATCTGCCATCGGCTAGCTTAGTCTGTCACATAAAATTTGCTTGCAAGCAAACTCACAAAATTAACTCTCAACACACTATGTATGTAAATATTGTATTTTTATTTAAAAAAAGAGCAACTTTTACCCAAAATCAGGCAAAGCAGGTAGGCAGATTGAGTTGCTCATAGAATCATTCAGTGATCTATCTATCCGCCATTGGCTAGCTCAATCTGTCACATAAAATTTGCTTGTCGTGAGTCTGCACTGAATAATAGAACCTTCAGTCCTAACGGAGGTTCAGCTGTACTTAAAAGCAGAGCCAAAGATCTAAAGACTAGCTAGAAAGCAAGAAATCCAACCATTTCCTGCTTCCTAGCTAATCTAAATCTCCAGCACAGCAGAACAGCTGATGGTTGGAAAAAGGAAAAATAGCAACTTAGCAGGCAAGTTTGTTGGGTAAGGAGTGAGTGGGTGGGGAGGGTTCCCGTGGGCCATGTGGCAGCACAGCCTTGTGTTTCTGCGCAGCCTGAATTAATTGCTTTGGGGGGGGCTGCTCTTGGGGTGAGATTCCTCTGTGGCCCACCAAAATTTTCCCACAGCCCACCGGTTGGCAACAGCTGGTCTAAATGACTGCAGACCTATCACTTTAATGTCAGTGGTGATGAAATGCTTCAAAAGACTGGTTCTCCAGCACCTTAGGACATGCCTCCCACCAGACTTTGACAAACATCAGTTTGCCTACTGGGGGAACAGGTCAATAGATGATGTCATAGCTATTGCCTTACATTCTGTAGCGAGCCATCTGGTGAAGCCCAGAAATTATGTCAGAATGCTTTTCATTGACTACAGCTCAGACTTCAATACTATTTTGCCAAACATCCTTATCAAAAAGCTGACTGACTTGGATTTGCCCTCTTCCATCTGCAACTGGATCAAAGACTTTCTGAGGGACCAACCACAAACAGTGAGAGCTGGATCTGTCACATCCATCTCCCTGAAGCTTAGCACTAGGTCTCCACAGGGCTGTGTGCTCAATCCCTACCTGTACTCACTGTACTCACATGATTGTGTATCGTCTGACTCATCCACTGTGATCATTAAGTTTGCAGATGATACTACCATATTGAGTCTCATCACAGGTGGAGATGAAACAGAGTACAGGGGGTAGGTTCAAAAATTATCCTCATGGTGCCTAGAAAACAACCTGCACCTAAACATCAGGAAGACAAAGGAGATGGTGTTAGATTTCCAGAAGAAGAGAGAGGAAACCCCCCCCACTTTACATCAAGGTGGGCTGTGTGGAGACAGTTTCCTCCTGGAAAATCAACACAACCCAGGTGGCCAGAAAAGCCCAACAGAGACTCCATTTCCTTAGGGTCTTGCGAAGGAATAAAGTGGAACAACGACTGATGACCTCCTTTTACCGGTCCACAATAGAAAGCATCCTCATATATTGCATTACGGTGTGGTATGCTGGCTTGACAGCCGTGGATAGAAAGACATTACAGAGGGTGGTGAGCACAGCACAAAACATTGTGGGCTGTTCCCTGATACCACTAGATGACATCGCTAGGGCTTGCTGCCTTAGAAGAGTGAGGAAAATTCTCAGGGATGACTTACACCCCGGTCAGCACTTCTTCACTCTCTTACTATTGGGTAGGAGATATAGAATGGAAAATAACTGCATATCAGCATAGTATGATAGACTTGCAGGGTTGGCACATTGTGCAACAAGGTCACATAGTGTAATAAGATTGGGACTGGGTTAGGGACTTCTGTCCTCACTGTGAATTGTGTTGGGGGGTGCGTGCACGAAGAGAGGCTCAGCCAATCTCATTGTACATGTTGTACTCTGACAAGAAAGGTAATAATAATAATAATAATAATAATAATAATAATAATGTCACACCAAGCTGTTTATATAGAAGACAGACAAATCCAAACAGAATTATAACTTCTATAGAAAAGATTAACCAGGGAAATAATTATCTTCAACTATTGATACTCCTGTTTTAAGGGTAAATTATTTGAAGAAAAGCCAGTCTTTTTCTGTTAATGTAACAGTTGTCTGGGGAAAATAAATTGGGTTCACAAGTTATCTTTATATATTGTCTTATTCCTATCAAGTTGTTTTAGGCCTACAATTTGTAATGGATCATTAGATATTAAAATTAAATAATCATATTTATTTAGTTACTGAAATAAATTATCATGTTTTATAGAAATTAGCTTTAGCTATATTTTTATACATTGCTTATAAACTAATATTCAGGATCTTTATATTCAAATGTTAGTGCCTTACTAATAGTATTGCATTTCTCTATATATTTTAATACTGTGTATTAATTGTTTATTATTTCCACTTAGCAATTTAATTATATTCTTGTCAGTTTTGATGATAAAGCAGATTGAACTTAATACATGTGGAAAGGCAATATCTATAAACTAGACCAGTCTATGAAATTTCTGAAGTGTAATTCATTTACTATGTAATTTGTTCCACAATTAATAAATTACAAATAGATCATATAATGAAAACAAAATGTAATAGCAATTTTAGTATTTTGTGAAAAGTTGCAGTCCTTAAAAAGAGAAATAAAAAAGGAAAAATATCTTAGACACATTTGGTATTAATTAATTAATAAAATAATATTTTGAACTTCACATACTTTATCTATAAAGATAACATTTATTTGATAATCACTATTTGAGATTACAAAAACACATTTTTGAAGCCTCCTTATTTATTCTTACATATCTCTTCCGAGCTCGTGTTATCCCAGTGGTTTGACATTATGATGCTACAAAGAAGCATGTAAATATAAATTATATTCACTTCATATAATTTTTCTATTTTTAAATAATATTACATATATTACGCTGATAAATATGCAAAAATGGAAAACAGTTCTAACAGCAAATGGGGAGAACATTGGTGAATGTTCTCCCTATCAGACAAGGAATCTTCCAAGGAAACTCACTTTCGCCACTGCTGTTCAACATTGCATTAATTCCACTGACAATAATCCTATGAAACACAAAACTGGGCAACCAAATTTCAAGCCAACATGGTAAGATAAACCATCTACTATACATGGATGACTTAAAACTGTATGCAAAATGCCCACTGAACTTGAATCAATACTCAACCCAGTTCAACTGTTCAGCAATGACGTCAGAATGAACTTTGGACTTGAAAAATATGCTATACTATAAATGCAGCAAAGAAAAATGGAAAAAAAATAGAAGGAATAGAATTGGGAAATGGAACCATCATGAAAGCATTAGCAAAGGATGATGGTTACAAATACCTAAGCATTTTGGAACCAGATAACATCTTGAATGGAAAAGTCAAAGAGTCAGTGCAAAAGGAATATATCAGGAGAGTCCACAAAATATTAAAATCAAAACTGAATTCTGGAAACATAATTAAAGTCATTAATACATGGGCAGTTCCAGTGATATGCTACCCAGCTGGAATCATCAACTGGACTGTGGCTGAACTGGAAAACCTCCGCATAAACTTTTGAATATGTACCATGCTTTATATCCACGAACTGCCAAGAAGAATAGGGGCAGAGGGCTATTGCAAATCCATCAAATTGTTGAAGGAAAAATGAAGTTTGAATGATTATGTGAACAAAAGTACAGACAAATTTCTGCAGGCTGTGAAAATGGAGAACATTATAAAACAACAGAAACAAAGGCAGAATATAAGGAAAAACAGCTGGATGACAGATTAAATGGATGGAAAACCAAAGCTTTGCATGGACAGCACTTGAAAAACATTGAAGGAAAATGTGATAACAACTTGACATGGGCCTGGCTTAAGAGAGGAACCATCAAGAAAGAAAGGGAAGATTTAATACTTGCTGCTCAAGAACAAGCATAAACTAATGCCAATGTACAAAAATCCACTGACAATCCAAACTGCTGACTTTGCAATGACAAAGTTGAAACTGTTTCACACTTAACATGTGAGTGCAGCAAAATCAAAATCAAAATCAAAGCTCGACATGATTGTTGCTAAATTAATCCACTGGTCATTATGTAAAATGTATGCCCTACCTGTATGCGAAAAGTCATGGGAACATAAAGTGAAAAAAAGTCAAAAATGAAACAGTTAAGATCTTGTGGGACTTTCAAATACAGATGGATCACCATTTGGAACACAACATGCCATATATTAAGACAGGGCCAAAATGTACAATTTATTGATATTGCTGTACCAGGAGAGCCAGAGTAGAAGAAAAAGAACTGGAAAAAATCACAAAATATTGTGACCTGGCCATCAAAATTACACTGTTATGAATGAAACATTTAACAGTGATACCCATTGTCATCGGGGCACTTGGTACCATGTCCAAGAATTTTACAAAACACATCAAGAAATTGCAGCTTCCTGCAATAACACAAACAGAACTGCAAAAAACTCGGAACATCATATATTTTAAGAAGATACTTGGTTGATACCTAGGACAGTGGCAGTAACCCCTATCAACCATTAGTGCCAGTCAATAATATTTGTGATACATTTTTAAATGTTCAGTTGACTGAGTTTCATGTTTAATGAATAAATGTATAATCATCATCATCATCATCAACTTTCAGAGAAGACATTAACTTTGAAAGAAATACTGGAAAGTTTTTGATATTCCTAAATAGAATGTAATTTTACATTAAATAAATATCTCTTTTCAAAATTTATCTCACTAATAATGCAACTTTCATTATCAATACTATCAATATAATATTTTAGTTCAGTTTGCATGTCTACCCATATTCCTTCCTTAGTTTATTATGTTTTATAGCATCTCTATGACATCTCAGTGATTATTAATTAACTCCTGACTAAGGGTGAGGAAAAACAACCTTAAATAGCTAACTCCCCTAACTCAGATTTGAGGATCAGATCTACTATTTTAATTATACAGTAGATGCAATGTATATTTTAGGAAACAAAATCTGAATTTGCTGTATATAACCAGCTTAGGTATTCACAATTTATATGATAAAAAAAATGTGGAATGTAGGCATTCTTTCAGGCTGTTTATGCAGTGTTCAAAGAATTAGAAAAAAATAAAGAATATATAATTTTGAAGTGAAAAGTAACAAATATCAGAGACTAGATAGAAAAAATCCTTTATTTTACATTCTTTGGTCATTTGTTACAATTCAGAACTCTCTCTGTGTGTGTCTGTGTGGGCATATGCATATGTATGAATAGCTCTTTTGTAAATGAAATTGTGCCTTTTAAAGTCTTATACAACATTTTTCTAGACCATATGTCACTTTGTACGGATTGAATGAAAAGAAATAGAAACATTTCTGTTTGTGATATCTCATGATTCCTTTGATAAGCTTCTAAGTGATTACTTCCTGTCTGCATATGTAAATAATGTTAACCTCTCAAACACTGATATAGCATTGGCAGAGCATTTATTATTATTAATAACTCTGTTCAATGAAACTTACTGTTTGGCAGCCTTGTGTCAGAAAATAATAATAACAGAATTCTTTTAACAACAGCAACAGTCTGAATTTTTGAAATGAGAAAATTTATCAAATAGTGATAGCTTGGTAGATTCATGGACAGTTTGTCATCACTAGAAAACAAAATAAATCATAAAGTAGAGATGGCTTGATTAGTTAAAATAGTTGAATTGTAAAGGCCTAAAAATTCTATAGGGTTTGTTATAGTGATACAAAGTTCATAAGAACCCTGAATTGAATAAACAGTAGTGGAGATTTCCACATCAGAACAATCATATTTCAGAAATAAGTCACAGATGAATTTGCAATTTTATTTGCTGTAAATTGACATGATCTGTTCCAAAGTCTTGAATGACAAGATAACAACTTTAACACCCTTGTTAGCTTGTATTTATTCATTACAAACAAAAAGACCAACATGTGCATGAAGAGAATTGGCTGACAGTTCAATTATTAGAAGATATCCAATAACTTTCAAGAATAACTTTCTTGCAGAAGAGAAATGGCCCAGTTCACTAAAGTGACAGCCAAAATTATGTTCCAATCCAATTCATATTGCATGAAAAAGTTGCTTTCTCTTTGACAATAATAAACAATTCAAGGAATAGTTTTGATATTGTGTATATGCAATGCAGTATTTTAATTCAAATTTGCATTTTTTTACATTCATTTTTGCATCTATGTTTTGCTTCAACAAGTTATACAGTCTTTTCTTGTTCCTGCTAAGCTTTAAATTAGATCAAGAACTAAATGATAACCAGATGGTAGAACTAATTTCTTTTTTCCCCTTTCCAGATTATGCTGAATAAATACAAACTCTCTACAAACAACAGGATCTCATAATTACATCAACTGTAGAATTCTAGAGTTGCAAAAAACCATATAGGCCATCAGATGCAATGCCCTCTTAAAGTAATTTAAACATAAGCATTCAGCAGATAGCTATTCAGCTTTTGAATGAACACATGTAATGAAATGAAACTCACCACCAGTATTTGGTTCCAATATGACACTAGCCTTACAATTAGGATAGGAATAATGTTTGAGAAAGAATATGCAATGTTCTGAATGAATATGATCCAGGATTAATCATCTTCATCATTGTGAGTATCTTCTCAACTATGGCATGAATGTATGAGGTGAAATGAAAGAGAAATTTTCAAAAAAGATGTGCTATTTAAAGGACTACTGTAAGAATGAATGATAATAGTTATTGATGGCTTATATTCTTAGAAAAAAATGCATGGCTTATGTTACATACATACACACACGCACTATAGATAGATAGATATAATCAATTAATACATTTAAAAAAACTATGCTACCCCAGATCCATCCTTTTTGTAAAAGTCATATCACAGTATGTTTTTAATGACATAAAATAGAAGCAACAAAAGTTGTGTGCGGTAGAAATATGTCCCCCAAAAATGCATATGGAAAAATAAGTCAATATGGGGATCAAGAATGTCTGTGTGATAGAATGAATGTGCATGAGTTACCAGTACAAAAGAAGTACATTAAAATGATCTAGTCATATAGAGAGAATGAATTGGAATCAAATGGAGAAGAAACAGGAAGATAAAGAATATTGTGGTTGTAGCTATACATTATCTTCAGAAACAGATAATTTTTTTAAAAAAATTTAAATTGATGTCTGGACCTGACTTAAACAAGGATGATATGCAAGGAGAGAAGTGTATTGAATGGTATCGATGAAAGCTAGATTTAGCCATATTTTCTATCTTTTATCATATAATTTTATTTTATAATTTCTTTTTTTCCTGACCTTTGTATAATCTTGTTTACCCTAGGATTAGCAGAGTGATGAATATGCATCTGCTTGTTTATTTACAATAGGAAATAAGTTTAGAATGACACAACTGAACTGTGCACGTTTGGAATAATTATAATGTATTACAAAATTAAAAAGAAAAAGTGAGCAAAATATACAGGAGGGAGGAAATTCATTTTAAAAAATATTTTATTGAAGTTTTTAGCAAATAATAAAACACTAATATAAATTAAACTAGAAGGAAAAATAAAAGTTTTAAAAGAAGTTGAGGAAGTGTAGGGAAAAGGGAGAAAAAGGAAAAAAGAAAAGAAAAGAAAATGAAAAATGAAACAAAGTAAACAGTAAGTGGCTTCTCGCCATCATCACAGCAAACAGACTAATGTAGAAACCTTTCACTCTCTTTTAAAATTACAAATAAAAAAACCTTTTCTTCTTACAAGCTTAATTTAACATATGTGCAATCCAAAAATTGTTATCTTTTCAAACATTGTTCAGCAAAAAGTCCATTAGGAGTTGCCAGAATTTTTTTCTGATTGGATAATCCAATTTATTTATTCCCTCTCATTGCTCTTCCCAATCTTTATCTTTATATCATTCCAATGTCATTGCAGGATTTTATCTTTCATCAGTCTTTGGTATTCAAGAAGAATTTTCAAAGATTTCACTAGACATTATTCAGAATTTCTTATTGCAGCTGCTCTATAACGAGATCCTTTTTCTGATTTGTCTTTTATTCCCATTTTGGTAATCTCAATTTGTTGTTTTTGGAGATATTAGATATTTCAGTCTGTTTTTTTAAAAGAAATCTATTGAACATAAGAAGTTATATCTAATGCATTTTGACTTTTTTCAACCCTTTCTTTCAGTTCCCTCCCTTAGTGTCCACTTGCAATCCTCATCAAGTCTCAGTCTGTAATATTGATTTAATTTCATTTTAGTAATTTCTCACTGGTGCAAACATGCAGTAAAAATTATTATTATTATTATTATTATTATTATTATTATTATTATTTTATTTATTTAGACTTGTATGCCGCCCTACTCCCGAAGGACTCAGGGCGGCGAACATACAAAAAGATATACAATAAAATAATGAATAAAAAACAAGTCCAAATTACAAAACAACTAAAACAATAAAATTACAGATGTTAAAACTACCCACCCCATGGTCAATCCAGGCCGCCTGCTGAAACAGCCAGGTCTTCAGGTCTCGACGAAAGGAGAGATCAGGGGCCAAACGCAGTTCCGCAGGAAGCTGGTTCCACAGGGCGCTCCCACAGAAAAGGCCCTAGCTCTGGGAACCGCCAGTCGACAATGCCTGACCGACGGTATTCCCAGAAGGCCCTCCTATGGGAGCACACGGGCGATTGGACTGTGATGCAGGCAGGAGGCGTTCCCGCAAGTACCCTGCACCCAAGCCATTAAGGGCTTTATAAGTTGTTACTAACACCTTGAAGGAAACCCGGAAGGCAACCGGCAACCAATGCAGGTCGCAGGAGGGTGTAACATGGGAGTATCGGGATACCCCCATCACAGCCACGCGCCGTATTCTGCACCAGCTGCAACCTCCGAGTAATCCACAAGGGAAGCCCCATGTAGAGAGCATTGCAGTAGTCGATTCTGGACGTGACGAGTGCATGAGTGACCGTTCGAAGGGCATCTCGGTCCAGGTAAGGGCGGCTGGCGAACCAGCGAATCTGGGCAAAAGCCCCTGGCCACAGCTCCCACCTGCTCCTCCAAACTGAGCTGTGCATCCAGGAGGACGCCCAGATTCCTCCCTATCCACGGGGGTAACACCTCCCCCATGACCAGAGATGGCACATCCACTGAGCACTGAGATGCCGGTAAGAACAGCCACTCAGTCTTGGCTGGGTTGAGTCTGAGCCTATTACTCCCCATCCAGGCCTGCACCGCCTCCAGGCACCGGGACATCACCGAGAGAGCATCACTGATCTGGTCTGGGGTGGAGATATACAACTGGGTATCATCTGCATATTGATGATACCTCACCCCAAAACCACGGATGATCTCACCCAGCGGTTTCATGTAGATATTAAACAGGAGAGGTGAGAGAACCGACCCTGAGGCACCCCACAACTAAGGGGCCTCGGGAGGATCTCTGCTCTCCCGTCAACACCGACTGCGACGGTCCGAAGGTAGAGAGGAGAACCACACGGTGCCCCCACTCCCAACCCCGGAGCCGCTGCAGAAGGATACCATGGTCGAAGGTATCGCTGAGAGATCTAAAAGGACCAGGACAGAGGAAAACCCTGTCCCGAGCCCTCCAGAGATCATCCACCAGTGCGACCAATGCTGTCTCGGTGCTGTGTCCGGGCCTGAAACCCGATTGGTACAGGTCAAGGTAATCAGTTTCTCCAGGAACAGCAGAAGCTGCTGAACCACCACGCTCTCAACAACCTTTGCTAAAAAGCGAAGGTTGGAGACTGGACGATAGTTATTCAAAATGGTTGGGTCCAGAGCAGGCTTCTTAAGGAGGGGTCTCACCACGCCTCTTTCAGGGTGGCAGGAAAAACCCTTCACTCAAGGAAGCGTTGATAACTGCCTGGAGCCAACCACGTGTAACCTCCCTGGAGGCATAAACCAGCCAGGAAGGACACGGGTCCAATAAACACGTGGTGGAGGACAGCCTCCGCATGATCCTGTCCACTTCATCCAGGGAGACAGAGTCAAACTCAACCCAAACAGGATCCACAAGACTCATCGCCACACCATTGTCGACATCCTGCCAGTCAGAGTCTAAGCCAGCCCGAATCTGAGCGACCTTATCCGCCAGATGTAAACTAAAATCTCTCTCTCCCCACAGGGGTCCCTCCCTCCCTCAATTGCAAGAGGGAACGAGTGACCCTAAACAGGGCCGCAGGGCGATCATCTGCAGACGCGATCAGAGCGGAGAAGTAAGCACATCTCACTGCTCTAATCACTTCCAGGTAAGTCCTAATATAGGCTCTTAACTGGAGACGGTCAGACTCAGAGCACTAGTCCTCCACCTGCTCTCTAGGCGTCTCCTCTGCCGCTTCATTCCCCAAAGCTCCTCTGAAAACCAAGGAGCTAAACGAGGTCTCCGACAAGGGAGAGGCTGCAAGGGGACAACCCGGTCGAGCGCTGCCGAGGCCGCCTCTTGCCAGGCGGCCACCAAAGTCTCGGCCGGGCTGTGGACAAGGGAGGTGGGCAAGAACCCCAGGGCCGCCTGAAACCTCTCCGGTCCATCAGGCCTGGGCGGAACCATCGTGTCGGCTCCTCATCCCAGCAGCGAGGAGCAGCAGATTGGAAGACCAGCCTCAGGAGATAATGATCTGTCCATGATAGGGGTAGAATAACAGGAGATCCACCCCCCAGATCACTACACCACTGCACCGAGACAAAAACCAGGTCGAGTGCATCCCCCCCCTCATGGGTGGGCCCCTGAATCACCTGGGTCAGGTCCATGGCTGTCATGGATGCCAAGAACTCCCGAAAATGCAAAACAAGAAGGTACTGCCTGAAAGAATAATGAGGTAATGTACAAAGATAGTCTTAATATCATAGCACTATTTATTGTAGTCAGTATATGTGCTTAGTTCAAAGGTCTTTCGAGGGTCAGTAGAATGTTATTTATTTCTTAATAATATGTTTAAATTGATGTTATTAAAAGAGTCTGATGGCTTCAAAAACAATACATAGCTCTTAAGGCTATACAGCAAATTAATGCTGTAAGTACTAGGAAGTACATATTCAACCACACAGTCCACAATGCATATAGAGAACTTAATTAAAGCTCTCCTTTCATATATTACCTGGTTCTTAAAATAGATTTAGAAGTGTTGTTCAGAGGTGCACCTATTCTCTACAATCTCCCAAGATATTAGATATAGTAGGGGAATCTGACATGAGACTTGCTACTGAAAGAGAAATAGCCTCAATTGATCCTGTGCTATTTTTGTTTTTATACACCTCTGAATAAAATGTGCAATAATTAAATTAGTAAGGATATTCAGTGGAAGTTTAGAAAAGAGTTATCGGGTACTGATAATATAGATATTCAAAAAAGTAACTACTTTATTTCTGAAGTATTCTTAAGTAAGTTACCAGTGTTATTTAAAATTCCTTTTCCTGTTCTTCTCTGTCCATGATTCTTCATTTCAATAAAATAAGAGCATCAAGATTCTGCAAGTGAATGGGAAAGAATGAAAAGAACCACAACAGCAAAAAACAAAACAAAATACACCAAACAAACAAAAAAGCACTTGTATATCGTTGCTTAACTGTGTGCCCTAGGATGAAGAGGGGATGGGCCTGGGTCTTCCTTTGAATGCCCAGCCGGCCTGTGCCCTTCCCCAGTTTCCTCCACAACCTCCGGAGCCAAACTCCCACTCCCTGTCAGCTGTTCCTCCTCTCCCTCGGAGTCAGATTCTAACTGGGGCATGAGATGCACCTTCACTCCTGGGGATTACATGAGTTAGCCTATGCAATTTTCTTGAAAACATTTTTCAGAAGTAGTGCTACATGGACCGTCTGGATAATGACATATCACAATGTTTTTGTCTTTGCAGAGCTGGGATGGTGTGGCCTGTGCATGACATATCTGGCCAGTGGCCTGACAGTTTGACAAGCCTGCTCTAAATTGTAATCTTGATTTTCTTCCTTCCTTCCCTCCCTCCCCTCTGCCTCCCTCCCTTCCATATCCACCATATTTATCTTTAATCTTATTCTTTTGTTCTCAAATAATGGAACAAGTGGTTTCCTGAAAATAAGATTTTCCCCCCAGCATTCTTTATTTTGTTTGATCAAGAGGGAAAAAAATGCAATTGCAGGTACTTAATTCTAGCTTCTTTTGTGTATTAGCATAAATTGTTATTTTTCTTTAACTATATAACACCAGAAGAAAATATGGCATGTCAAGATGTAAGATTCAGCTAACACAGCCTAGGAAGTGCAAAAACTGTTCATCAAGGGGAAAACAAAAATTAATTAACTTAGAAATGCATGGTGAAAAGAGATGGCAATAAAATATAGATTCAAGGGCTGATGGAAAGAAACAAGAACGAATTTGAATGATAGTGACAAGACATAGAACTGAAGACAGAAAGCAGAAGCTATAATATCTGGAAAAAGATGAGGGACCAGATAAATGAAGTAATAATTGTGATGATAAAAAAGGTCAATATATTTTATTTAAGGCTTAACCATTTAGAAGTGGAGCCATATGATACTATTAGAAGTATATTGCATAGATACAACCAAAAAAAGCTGTTTCTAGGCTGTGAATGCATACTTATGTCTTTATTACTTTAACATTTCATTGCTTGAAACTAGTTATCTATATATTATACTCTCCTAAATAGAAAATATATATTTAGCAGTAAGAACAGGCAGTTGGTGGTGCAGTAGTTAGAATGCAATACTGCAGGCTATTTCTGCTGCCTGCTGGCTGCCTGCAATTTGGCAGTTCAAATATCACCAAGCTCAAGGTTGACTCAGCCTTCCATCCTTCCAAGGTCGGTAAAATGAGGACCCCGATTGTTGGGAGCTATATACTGACTCTGTAAATTACTTAGAGAGGGCTGTAAAGCACTGTAAAGCATTATATAAGTCTAAGTGCTATTGCTATTCTCTCATATTGTAAAGTTTATGTGGTTTGTGGCACATTAAAGACTAATATTTCCATCAATATTTGGAATATTACTGTGAGGTGTATGTATTTGTGTGTCATATACAATCTGCAGGGGAAAGCAGGAAAAGGAAAACTGAATAGGAAATGAGATGAGAAAGTACTATGAATAGACAAGGGTTTTGTTGTTGTTGTTGTCGTTTTATTCTATTGATTTTACCTTTGAATCAATGTTATCTTGATTCAACCTGGATTAACCCATGCAATTTTCCTGGCAATATTTTCAGATGCGGCTTGCCTTTGCTTTCTTCTTAGGGTTTTGTGCTTAGGGTAGGTGTTATGTATGTAGGTTTAAATGTTATTGGTTTATTTGAACTGTTCTTGTAAAATGTCAAATGGAATTGGTTTAAATAGTGCGGGAAAAACCCTGCACTCCCATTGGCTGGCAGCTACGGCTGCTGGCTAGAAGAAGCAGCCATAGCCCAGCCAAGTCGGGTCCATTCGAGCTGTAGTCACTTAATAAACTCTTCACTGAAGCTCTTCGCATCTGACTCTTCATGCAAACATAACAGTAGGAGTAGAGCTCACCATTTCCCAGCTTAGTTCCTTAACCACCACACCAAACTAGATCTCTAGGAAGAAATTACTATGATTGTTCAAACTTTCTGGATATAATGTTAAATAGTATGTATGTAAACTTGATAATTCTTCAATTCATGCCAGATATATAAAGTAAGGAAATATTTCATTATTTCAAAAATTCTTTTAAAATACCTAAGGCCTTGCTTGTTTTTCTGGAGGTAGATATATAGGCCTGTATGACCTATAGCAGTTGCACACAGCATTAATGCTTGATTTATAAAGACCCTTGTATTTTCTATAAGGATGATTATTTCAAAAAATTACCTTTTTCATTTGTTCTATTGTGAGCTTTCATTTATTCTACCTTCCTTCTGCTGGTGTTTTCCATTCATTTTGAACTGTCAAAACTTTATGAATTTTTTTTCTTCCCCATTTCTTTATTGGGCATGCATTATTCCTAAGAATTTTAATTTGTTGACAATCATTTACTACCAACATACTGAAATGCTTAACCATTTACACTGTACACACACACACACACACACACACACACACAATTATAAGGGCTATATATATGAATTAATGAATGCATGAAATGACCCCGTAATTATCATGGTTTGGTGCTGGTTTATCACATTTCTGTACTGCAAACATCCACCATGTTCCTAATAACACTTCAATAACACCATCTCTATCCTTAATTTAAAACCTTAATTTTAAAGTTTTTTTAAGTATTATTTTTAAAAAATATGGAAAGTAAGCTCCAAGTATATAAAAGAGAACAGATTTGAATTCATCTGTCACCTCATGGCCACAATTTGAACTGAAGGATTCATATTTTAATTTCTCATCACAAAAACAATCTTAAAATAGAATATTAGTGTAGATATATTAAACATTTAATTCCTAATGTGAGTATAAACCAAAGGAAAGCCAAGTTTTGGAAGATTTTAGATTTGTGTCAGCCCTTATATTTTGAAAAGTGGGTTAATCAAGTTATAATAATAAAACAATTATATTAAACAGAGCCTAATATTAGGTAAATAATTACTATCAAGTCATCATAATTACTGTTATTTTTATTACTGGTATTTAACCTCATTATTATTATTTAAATCCAGAAATCTGAAAAATGAAATGTTGATTCTGTGCAGAACTTCATGAGTATAAAATAGAAAAAGATACTAAGGAATTTTAGCATTAATGAGGGTCCTGCATTAAATAGTTTCCAAACAGATAATAATAGTCTGTTTTCTTATCATTGAGGTACACATTTGCCTTCCATTATAAATATTATCAAATCTGTACGGATTGCTGTTCCTGAAAGCATACACCATCTGGCCATATTGCAAAAAATGGATTATATTGATTGACAGAAACAAAGTGGAATTAGTTGTTGTTCCTGACAATGATACATCAATACTGTCCATTGGGCAAAAATAAGGCACTTTCACTGGGTATCACATGACCCAAAAATAATATGCCCAACTTCTTAAATTGAATCTTAAATATGTTTAATCTATATTATTTATCTTTACAAAGTTTTTATGCAGTAACCATGAAAAATAAAACCAAGCTAAAACTAAAAAGTCAATAAAAGATAATTTATCCTCCAAAACAATAACTTAATGGGAATTCATGTATCTTTCTAAACCCTTATTTATCTAAATAACTGTCATTTATTTTTTATTTAATAAAATGCATTTAGCAGCTTCTTACATTTAATACAAACATTGGAGGAAAATTATATTTAATTCTAAGAGATTTAAAAGTATATGCTAGAAAAATGAATAAACAAATTTTTCAGTGTTCTCATTTAAGCAGCAGGCGTTCACTGGGATAGTTAGTTGAAATTTACATGTTGGAACTTTACTCATAATAGCCATACTTCCATTTTTATCACCTGCCTACTTAATTTAATTTCTGTTTATTACCTAGAAGTTAATATTGACAATGTTCTGTGTATAACTTAAGCTTATAAAGAAAATTTCCAGATCTACATTATTAGGACCATCCAAATATCAGTGAGCACTCTTAATTACCTTTGATACTACTGTAAATAAAATATGAACAAGCAAAACTAACTTAAAGCTACAAAGCCTGTGAAATCTAGGAGGTTATTAAATATTTAATTAGATTAAAATGGACAAGGTGTTATATGGATTTCAGGTTGTATCTAAAGGTAAAGAAGAAAATAATATCTGACAACCTTTTCACGACAATCATTTTAATTTACTCCCCTCTCAGAAGCAGGTAAAGCTACTACGGTATTAAATTTTCACAGGGCACACCCTCTATAGTTAAACAAATATAAAACATATTTTTGTGTAAAGTGTCCATTTTACATAGGCTTGTATTTAGATAACTATTTAATTATATCTGTTCAAAAATGGAATGGAAATCATGTATTTGTTGCTGTAACACAGCAGCATAGTAAATTAACTTTTACTAGGTGAAACCTACTTATCAACCTAGTACAGTGTAATGCAGACTGTTAAGTTTGCATGAAGAGTCAGACGCGGAGTGCTTCAGTGAAGAGTTTATTAGTGACTGCAGCTCATAACAGACCCGATTTGGCTGGGCTGAGGCTGCTACTTATAGCCAGCAGCCGCAATTGCCAGCCAATCAGAGTGCAGGATTTTCCCGTACTTTTTAAACCAATCATTTCTGACATTTTACAAGAACAGTTCAAACTAAACCAATGACATTCAAACCTGCATACATAACACCCCTCCCCACTAGGTTCAGTCCATACTCAAACCCCAACCTATCTAATGTATTCTTTTAAATAGGTGGGGCTCTTACGTGTACGTTGAGACCTTCGTGGTTCAGAAGTTTTAATGTTCTCACCCAGTGAGAGAGGAAATGTGTCTGTTGACATTTCCCTACTCGGGCTTCCAGTGAAAGAAGACCCTGTTTGATTGTTACAATCTGGTCTCTCCTCCCAACCCATCTCCAACCCAATGTCAGCACCCAAGTCAGGTAGTGATGTGCAATCTTCCACTTCTAAGGATGGATCTTGGCATTGTGACAGGGTTCGGGATGGTTCCTGGCTCGTTACACATGGGGTTGATTCTTGCTTGCTGATTATCCTCATTTCCCTCCCCCTTCCCCCTAGAAAAGGCATTAGGTATGGGAACTAGAGAGGAACAATTGCGATGTTCCTGAGGTACCCTGGATCTAAGCCGATCAATGTGCCTGCTCCAGAGGACTCCATCCTCTGTTTGTACCCTGTAAGAACGAGGGCCTGTGATTTGAGTTATTTCAGCAGGAATCCATGAAGGTTCACCTATGAGGTTCTTAGCATAAACAGAATCACCCACACTGAATGTACGAACTTTGCTAGTGGAATCTAGTGGTGCGTGGGTGTGTAAGTGGGATGAAGGCGGGGGGAGACCTAAGTTTCCTACCCATCAACAACTCTGCTGGGGATAAGTTAGTTGATGAGTTAGGAGTGATGTGCTGAACACTAAGAAGTTTTTCAACTTTCTCAGTGATGTCCCCAGGACCCAATTGCTGAAGCTTTCCTTGGTAAAACATACCATGCATTCAGCCTGGCCGAAGGGTGCCCAGGGGCAGTCAGGGCATGTCTGATACCCTGTTGTGCTAAATAGGATTCAAAAGGTTAGATGTAAATTGAGGGCCATTGTCAGAGACAAGAACATCAGGTAACCCGTGGGTTACAAAAGCTTTTAAGCTGCTTGATAACAGCATCAGTTGTGGTGGATGCCATAGGGATGACCTCTAGCCATTTGGAATATGCATCTACTATAATAAGGAAGGTGTGCCCTCTGGTAGGGCCAGCGAAATCAATGTGAATCCTAGACCATGGGCCCCTAGGACATTCCCATTCCTGTGTGGGGGCAAGAGGTGGGGCAGGCCTGACTACCTGACAGTTGGGACAAGATGCAACCCAGTTTTCAACCATTTTGTCAATACCTGGCCACCATACATAACTCCTGGCCAATCCCTTCATCCTTACAATACCTGGATGACCCTCATGTAACATTCCCAAATCCTCTCTTTGCAGTTTTGCAGGAATAACCACCCTGTTACCCCACAAAATACATCCTCTTAATACAGATAATTCAGTTTGCCTGGATTTAAAAGGTTGAGCAAGGTGAGGTAGATCTTGAAAAGACCAACCTTTCTTAATTGAGCCTTGGTGGCTCAGGCTGTAAATGCCTGCTCTTAAGATCCAGCTGTCTACAATTACTGTAGGCTCGAATCCCACCAGGCTCAAGGTTGACTCAGCCTTCCATCCTCTTGGGGTAGGTAAATTGAGGACCCAAGATTGTTGGGGGCAATTAGCTGACCTTGTAAAAATGCCGCTTAGTAATAAGCAGGCATATACAACGGAATGAAGGCTATTGCTGAGCACACTGGGTTGTATCCCAAAAATTGTAAGCCGCCCTGAGTCTTCGGAGAAGGGTGGCATATAAATGTAATTAAAAATAAAATAAAATAAAAATAAATCCAGCCTATAACAGGAGCCAATAAAGTGTCTTTGGCAGTCTCTCTGGCAATTTCAGCAGTGTGTACTGGAAGCTTGGGAACAATTTCTAGAAAAAAGGTGTGTGCCTCAGGTTCACAGTCCTCAGTGTGAAACGGAAGTGGGCAGCGACTCAAAGCATCAGCATGGCCAATGTCTTTGCCAGGCTTGTGGATGAGCTTGTATGAATAAGCAGCAAGAAATTCAGTCTACCTCAGCATTCTTGGTGACAGGATAGTGGGTGTAGGTTTGTCTCCTGCCACAATGCCTAACAAAGGTTTGTGATCTGTGACAATGGTAAATGTTCTCCCATATAGATACTCATGGAATTTCTTGACAGCTGCAACAATTGCCAATGCTTTCTTGTCCAATTGGCTGTCAAAGAGAGTAAATGCAATAGGGGCTTCCTCCCGCTGGGAAGCCTGTGGCTCAAAACCCCTACTCCAAAAGGATGCATCACAAGTAAGTACAACAGGCAAATTCTCAGAGAACTGTATCAGTACAGCATCAGACGTGATTAGTCTTTTAATATTGTTGAATGCTGATTGTTCCTTCCTGCCCCAGACCCAAGCAAATTTTTTGTCCAATAATCTGTGTAATGGTTCTGCAGTGGTTGCCTTCTGAGGTAGGAACATGTGATAAAAGTTAATAAGTCCAAGGAAGGCTTGCAAATCTGTTTTGCATTTTGGTCTAGGGGCTTTTGATTGCTTGAACCTTGGCATCTGTAGGGTGGATGCCATGCTTGTCAATCATATAGCCCAAGAACTCAACCTTGTCAGTTCTAAGAGTGCATTTTTCTTCCTTGACTTTTAACCCCGCTTTCTTGAATCTGGTAAGGACTTCTCTGAGTCTCTTGTAATTGAGTGTCATTTTCAGCAGAGATTAACACATCATCAAAGTAAGGCACTACCCTGGCAGTCCTTGGAGCATCCTTTCCATAAGGCTTTAGAAGATGCCTGGTGCCACACTTACTCCAAACTGTAACCTTTTACATTTGAAGGCACCTCTATGAGTCACAATGGTTTGGGCCTCTGCAGTGGCATCATCAACTGTTAGTTGTTGATATGCCTGGGCCAGATCCAATTTGGCAAAGACTGTGCCCCTGCCAAGTGAATGTAATAAATGATGCACCACTGGAACTGGATATCCGCTCTGCTGAAGCACATGGTTCAATGTCCCCTTATAGTCTCCACAGATTCTTACTGACCCCTCAATCTTCGCTGGTGTGACTATGGGTGTCTCCCATCTGGAGTGGTCAGTGGGCTTTAAAACTCCTTGAGCTATTAGTTTATCTAATTGTGCATCAATTTTTTCCTTTAAGGCAAATGGGACCCTTCTGGGCTTTAAACGAATTGGGGGCACCTTGGGATCTAGGTTGAAAGTGATAGGGGTCCCCATATACTTGCCCAATCGTTGCTGAAGACCTCTGGAAACTCAGACTTCAAGGCCTCCTCCCATTCAGTGTTGCTCATGTGATTGATGGTCACCTCGATGCCTAATGGATTGAACCACTCAAGTCCCAGCAAGCTTGGGCGATCCTTGTCCACGATGGTCAGGGGCAAACGCTTGGTGTGGCCTTTGAACTTCACATTGAATTCTCTTGTTCCAACTACTGGAATCTTGTTCCCTTGGTAGTCTTTAAGAGTCAGTGCTTGCTTCTGGAAATGTTTCTTCTGAATGTTTGGGAGTAGTCTGTGAATAGTGTCCCATGACACCATAGATAAATAGGAGCCTGAGTCCACTTCCATTTGGCAAGGCCTTCCTTCAATTAGTACCTTCACATGTACTTTTCTGCTTCTTAAGGGTGAAGAATGACCAATGGTGACTGTTTGATGAGTTTCATTCTTCCCATTTGCTTCTGAGCTTCGCCCCATTTTCTCACTGAAGTTGTTAGGCTTGAATTCTTTATCAGGAAACTTTCTTTTGTGGGGTGAGTTCTGATGATTTGCAGACTCTTGCTAGGTGACCTCTTTTTTCACAACGGAGGCAGATGGTATCAAGAAACTTGCATTCAGTGCGGGGTGGCTTCCCCCACAACTTCTGCAGTAAAAATCTTGCCTCTTTCTTCCCGGGTCTTTCTTTTTCCTCTCCATTCTGAGTCTATAAATTCCTTCCTCCACCTCACTACAGTCTGACTCAGAATCTATTTGCTCACAATGAGTTGTTGTGGACTTTTCCACATCAGGATGGCTTGAGGCCTTGTTAATTTTCTTCATGGCTGCTGCTGAGGACTTGGTGGCTTCTGCTGAAGAGGCCTCTTCTATCGCTTCCTTCAGCGATCTTAGGTCTCATTAATAACTTGCTCTGTAACACCCTGTCTTTAAGGCCCAGAGCAAATCGATCGTGCATGGCCTCTTCTAAATTGTTAAATTCACATGCACCCCCAATGTCCCTTAAACTTGCCATGAAGTCGTTTACGTTTTTGCTTTCCCCTTGATCGTGACGGTAAAACTCGTGTCTCTTAATGAGGCACGATACTTGTGGCGCGTAATGGGCTCTTAACAGCTTTTCTAAGTCGGGCCATTCCATTACCTTCACGTCTGCAGCTCCCGCCAATGCCTTTGCCATCTTGAAAACTGCCGGACCACAGTGCGTAAGAAAGACCGCCCTTTTCCGCTTGTCGGAAATGTCGGCGAGATCGTTTCCCTCCAAATACATTTGGAAACAATCTGCATACGAGTCCCAGTCTTCTGCCGTCGGATCGAACGGGGCTGGGGGAGTGTTCAGCACAGCCATCTCTCTTAGCTTGTTTTCCGTGTCGTCTTCTCTTCAGGAAGGATCCCATCCTCGTCGCCAGTGTTAAGTTTGCATGAAGAGTCAGATGCGGAGTGCTTCAGTGAAGAGTTTATTAGTGACTACAGCTTATAACGGACCCGATTTGGCTGGGCTGCGCTGCTACTTATAGCCAGCAGCCGCGGTTGCAGCCAATCAGAGTGCAGGATTTTCCCGCACTTTTAAACCAATCATTTCTGACATTTTACAAGAACAGTTCAAACTAAACCAATGACATTCAAACCTGCCTACATAACACAGACATCTCTGCATTTCTTCCTATTCACTGATTTTGAAATGTATAAATTCTGACTTTTGCCAGCATTGCAAATCATTTCTCTTTTTCACCTCTTCTTTTCATATACACCTTATAAAAAGCCTTGAAAATGTGAATAATTCATAATTATTTTGTGACATTGGTTTGGCTACTAAAATAGTTGTTCTATCATATGATTTTCATTTTTCAGTAATATTAATATAATTATTTTTTAGTTGATAAAACACATATATTCCTTTCCTTTCCCTTTTATCCAGCATTCAGTGAGCCTAGACTCCACTGGTTTAATAACATTTAAGACCATAACATCCCAACACTGCATTTTATAAAGCAACTGCTGTAATCATACTGATAAATATTCCTTAATATCTCTCAACAGTGGCCATTCAACATGCAATTTATTTTAACTGGCAGGGTACTGTTTAAGAAAAGCAATTAAAATGTGACTATCTACAGACTATTTATAGATGTAAAGAGTAACACCCTGGCATATTTCTATTCAATAAATAACCAACTTTGAATTACTTTTAACACGGGCAAACCATGCCTGGATGTTTATTGGCCCATATAAACAAAGACAGAAGCTTCATTATCTTACACAAGACCAGACTCAACTTGTTGTGACCTGCAGAGACCCAAATTAGAGTTTTTCATATTCCTCTAGGATTTCCCATTTCCAAGTTCTATGAATTGCACTGAAATTAATTTATAAAAGGTGTTAATGGTATATATAATTTCTTTGCTTGCCTGCATTCTATTGTTATTTTACCATAAGTATACTTCTTTCTTAAATATAGCTTCATATAGCTTACTTAATAATTTTAAAAGTTTAAAATATCTTTTCAGTTTAAATATCTTTTGCACTGTAAAACCAATCTACTATTATCTTAAAACCAACTAGTTATATTGTCTTTCTTTAAACAGTATATCTTAAAGTTTGTTAGTTTATTAATTTCTAAACTGTTATAGTAATATTGTTTTAATAATATCATAGGACATGTTTATTTTCATCCACAAGATACAATATGTGTGTGTGTGTGCAGCGCACACACACATAAATAATTTATTTGTTGCCCATCTCACAGTTCAAGTGATTCTGAGTGGCCTTAATGAACTAGTCACAAAACAGTAAATACTTTTTCCTACTCAAGAGAAATCACCAAATTTCTAATTTGAAGTAGTTCAATACTTCTTCATTCTGATGCAGCAAAACTTTGACTGTTCCAGTTGTGAAAGTTGGATGGACTCTCGTAATGTAAAAATGGAGCAACATATATGCAGAGACGAGAAAGTTCATAAAACTTGTCTAAAAGTTCTCTTTAGGAAGAAGAAGGAAGCAAGAATGATGTCACCAGAAACAGACAAAAGAAGCACACATACTATGCCTCAATTCCATAAACAACTACCACACTTGAAATACAATGTTGAAATACATTGCATTTTGGGCACTATTCCAACCCAATTTTCTTGATTTCTCAACCAACATCTGTGTGTAAGTGTGTGTGTACTGTATGTGATATATGTATTGAAATGAACCAATTGGGTTAGAATAGTGGCTGAAATGCATTACATTTTCTCCCGACCACAAGATTTGCATAATATGTGTATGCGTGTGTGTGTGTGTATGTGACCAATTGCTCCAGCATAGAGTCATTTATAGTATTTAAGAATTTTATCAGTTCACAACCATTCCTTTCCTTAACATCACATTATTGCTTCCTGTATCATTAATATTTTGGCAGACAATGATTTGAATTTTAAAATCACTGATTCAACCAGAAGATATGCAAAAAAATTGCTAGTGCTTTTGTTCATTTTAATATTCACTCATCATACTAATCTGGTTTAGATTATGATTGAGTGTAAAAAAATCTGTAGCTATTCTACAACCTTTCCATCTATTTATAGAAAATCTCACACAGGGAGTTGCTTCAGCCTCAGATCAGTTTGAAGTAATTCATGAATGAATATTAGAAATCATTTTTCACCCTGAAGCATATTATAAAATTACAGAATATTTGAAGGGAGGTTTTAAAATTTGAAAGGACTATTATTTCTGAATGTCCTAGATATTTCTGATTGGCAGCTTCATAGAATTATACACAGAAGTCTATCTCTGTGTGGTACAGATAGTTCTCTTCAAGACTGAAAATGTATCCAAAAAAAGAAAAAAATAGTCATAAAATTGTAAGTACCTACAAATTCCAGTGGCTGTATTTACAAGCAGCCATGATGCCTATCAACTGTTCTATGTGTGATGTAGGCACCATAATCTCATGTTTTCACATAATTTGTAATTTCCCACCCAAAAAATTGTTATAAAAACTACTGAACTGTATTTTTATTATTGCTGTATTTTCATTTACTTCCTGCTGAATTTATGGCTCTATTAATTCTTTTGTGTTAATGAATTAATGAATTTGCCATTTCATTAAATCATTTTCCTCCAAATCTGTTGGACTGGTTGAAGCTTAAACTAATGCAGTAACTTAAGTTATCCACACAGTTAATAGTCATTAATAAATTTGAATGACAATTTTGGTTATTTAAAATTAAAAACATGATGTACCATGGAACTTGCAATGTGCATTTATGTG
>SOZL01000851.1:73595-123019 GCA_009733165.1 Naja naja | reverse complement strand
GAGAAAGAGCTTGCTGAACAAGGTTATGCTGTAGATGATTTTCAAATGATCAGCATTATTATTAACTCTTTGAATTATGAATGGAAGATGCCATTTCAAAAAGTTAATCAAGTGCTTATTGCTCAGCACACAGTTGATCATGTATGCAGAATTTTTAACTGAAGAAGCACTCATGCCAAGCCCGCCACATTTGAGAGGGACCACCTGCATCAAGAGCTCCAGCGAGGCGTACCTTCTGAGGAAGGGCTTCATTCAAGGATGCCAAGATGTTACATTTGTGATCATGTGAGACATGCCACCGGGATTGTCTAGCGATCTCAAGCACCCGCCAATTACCAGCCAGAGGAACAGATTCCAGAGGCAGAGGCAGAGCAGAGACAAGGTTGTCGCGGTCCCAGCGTGATCTACCACTTCACACTCACATTGGCGTTGACCAGACGATCCCACGCCTGATCCAGAGTATGACAGATGACTTCTCTGGACTTTAGAAGTGGAGCAGCAGTGCATGTTACCTACAGAAGAGATCTGTTCACAGAGATGCACGAGCCTGAACCTGACATGTGTGAACTGTACACTTTTCAAATTATCCTGTTCAGGTCAGAGGAAAAGGAACTGTTTATATTGAAGAGCTCAATGCATTGATTCCTGATGTTTATTATATACCAACAGCAACCTGCAGTTTGCTTAGCCAAAGTCATTTGTCGAGGGTGACCAAGTACCAGGTTCACCATTTTGAAAAAGCAAGTTATGTGGTGAAAGAGGGTAATATTGTTGCTGAAACCCTATTGATTGGTGGTGTTTATTACCTAAAGCCAAAGTCTAACTCGCAAGCACAGGCAAGTATAAATTTCCAAAGGAGAGCACCAGGCCAGAGAGAGATGTCTCAGAGAGAGATCCTGTAGCTACTCCAAAGGCTCCTAAAGCCAATAAAAAGAAACAGTTTGCTCAAAGCAAGCCTGAAGGTCTAATAAAAATGTTGAAAATTCACTAACAGGTAAACCTTTGCATTCCAGGTGTATCCATAAGTGGCACAGACGATTGGGGCATTCCAGTTTTTGTGTTCTCAGAAAGATGCTGGAATTCGAAAGGTTTGGATCTGAAGGGTGTAAGGTGTTTTGGATTGTGCTGTCTGCAAGAAAGCCAAATCCAAAGCAGCAGCTGTTCCAAAACACGCTACACGCCTGTCAACACGCATTTTTGATTTGGTACACACTGACATAGTAGGTCCATTTGCACCAACACTTGGTGGTAAAAAATATTTCTTAACAATTGTTGATAATTATTCTAGATATGGATTTGTATTTCCTATGAAGGAAAAATCAGAGACCTTTCAGATCTTTAAAGACTTTGCAACTATGTCAATACCCAACACAATGTTAGCATGCTAGAATTCAAAGTGATCGGTGCTGAATTCATGTCTCAGCATTTTCAGGACTGGATGCGTAAGAATGGAATTCTGCACCAGACCTCAGCCCCTTATGTTCCTGCTAAAAATGGAGTGGCGGAACAAAGGAATGGCATTCTACAAACCATGATGCGTTGTCTCCTAGAAGACGCTAATCTCAGTCTCCCATACTGGGGTGAAGCTATTAAATATGCAAATTACATTCTCCCATGCTGGGGTGAAGCTATTAAATATGCAAATTACATTGTTAACCGCATCTGGAGTAGTGTAATAAATCAGACTCCTTTCTTCAAGTTATATGGGTACAAACCCGATCTTAAAAATATCCATATTTTTGGTGCATACTCTATGGTGAATATTCCATTAGCTCAAAGAAGAAAATGAGGTCCAGCAGCAAGAAGAATGAGATTCATGGGTATTGATGACAATTCAAAATGGAGCAAATTCGTTGACTCCAGGCATGTAATTGTGATTTCTCAGTCCTTCAATTTTGAGGAAGATGCTGACTCGTCCAGGATTCACTCCAATGATCCTGGAGTTTATTTTCCTAGAGATGATGCCATGCAGCCTGATGATCAAGATTCACAGGCGGATGTTCCATCAACTAGTTCTTCTCAACCAGATGTTCCGTCTTCACGAGCCACAGATGCTGAGGCTAGTGACTATGTAGAAGACGAGGACAAAATGGAAGAAGAATGGACAGTTGTTCCGAGACGTTCCGAGAGGACCACGAAGGGATCCCTCGAAACGATATTCATGGCAATTGACAAAAGCACCTTTACTTTTGGTTTGTGCTGTTACACTGCCTCCTGACAAGTTCACACAAATAAAGGATCTTCCTGATTCAGAGCAAGAGAAATGGTATGAGGCAATGCAGGCTGAAATGGACAGTCTAAAGAAACTCAAGGTGTTTACACCTGCAAGTCCTCCAGCAAATAAGAAAGTTATTGGCACCAGATGGGTCTACAGAATTAAGAAGAAGCCAAATGGTGAGTCATTATACAAGGCCAGACTTGTAGCTCAGGGTTTCGCTCAACGTTATCCTGAGGACTACACAAATACTTACTCACCGACAGTTCGGACTGAGAGTGTAAAATTGCTTTAGCCACTGCAACTATTCTTGGTTTAGAAGTTTTCCAGTTTGATGTGGAAACAGCTTATCTAAATGCTGACCTGGATGAAGAAATCTACATCAGAGGTCCTCCAGGGTTCGAAGCAAGAAGGGGATACCTGGCTCCTCAACAAAAGTCTTTATGGCCTGAAACAGTCTGGTTTAATGTGGTATTTATGTCTTACTGACAAACTAAATTCAATGGGCTTTATTAAGTCCGAAACTGATGAATGCGTGTTCACAAAAAGATCTAAGAATGGATATGAGATAATTCTTGTTTATGTTGATGATATTGTTTATATTGGTCCAAATAAGCAAATGAGTGAGAATTTTGCTAAAGCCTTGCAGAAATATTTTACATTGAAATCTTTAGGACACATTAACACTTATTTGGGTGTTCAGATTAACAGAACTCAGAAGGGGTTTAGTCTTTCACAAGAGGATAAGATTGAACAACGGTTGCATCATTGCAATATGAAGAATGCTAAAACAGCTAGCATACCTATGCAAACAGATTTTCATAATCTGGCACATGAACCAAGTCCTGATTTTGAAGATCAAACACTTTATCGTTCAGTCATTGGGTCATTGTTATACATTAGTAGTTGGACCAGACCCGACATTGCACTTAGTGTTAATCTTTTGTCACGACACATAGGTAAGGCAAAACAGTTTCATTGGTTATGCATTCAGAAGTTGTTGAGATACCTAAAGCACACTAAAAATATGAAGTTGTTGTTAGAACCAACACATACTGATTATGCAGAGTTATGTTGTTATGCAGATTCTGATTGGGTGAGTGATAAGATGTCACGTAAAAGTACTTCAGGTTATATGATGTTCTTAAATGGGTGTCCTGTTTACTGGCAAGTGCGTAAACAGAATTTCATTTCTTGCTCATCTACTGAAGCTGAATATGCTTGTGTTTCTGATGCTTGCAATTCTCTAACATGGTTTGATGCTTTAGTCACAGATATTTGGAGGCGCCCGATCCAGCCAATCACCATGATGGAAGACAATGAATCTGTGTTTTATATTTCTGAGACACGTTTCACAGGTTCTAGGTCCAGACACATTGACATTTGTTATAAGAACATAAAACAATTAGTTAAACAAGGTTTTGTTAAATTATAGTATGTGTCCACACATGATCAGATTGCTGACATGCTCAACAAACCACTTCCAGCGGCACAGCACAAATATCTGCGTGAGAAGATGTGCCTTATCTGATTTTCGCTTAACAGACAAAAGAAGGGGATGTCACTGCATTTTGTTTGGTTTGTCTTTCAAGCTCCTAAACTCATATTATAGCAAGCAGGTGTCTGCTAGCCAGCACTGTGTTATCTTGTCTCCACAGTAACGAGATAAGAAAGTTTTGTAATGTTTTGATTCACTGCGCATGTGTACAAAGTTTATACTTCACTTCCTGTAACTTCCGTTGTTATTTTTCCTTTGTTCTTTTTCTATATGCCTTGGTGGAGATTAGGTTGCAAACATGTAGCTCCATGTAGGTTTCTTATTTTACAAATAAAAATGTTTTTAGATTACTTTCCAGGTCTAATTTTTATCATCATTGACAGCAAAGAAGAACACGGTCTATCACCTCTAATTAGCAGGGGTGTTTTGGAAGATTTTTTACTCCCTGGCAAGAGGATTTTTCCAAGCCTTTGAAAATGGTGGCAGAGAAAGGCTTGACATTCTTCTTATTTGCCTTCCTATTAATAAACTGATTCTGACTTCCAATGCAGCTGACCAATCAATTTGCAGTAAAATCTCCCAGCCATTTGAATCCACAAAGGAAAGAGCTTTGCCTTTTCCTTAAAGGGCAAGGCTTCCTTTACCACACTTGCAAGAAGCGAGATTTGTCTCCTGTCTGAGCTATTTCAGCCCCTAGAAAGCATTAAAGGGAACAACAAAACAACCTTTCGGTGTATAAAGAAGCAAATTTCCAATCATGGGATGTGGAGAAAAGAAATAGAGGTTGACAGATCCTAAAAGCGCTTTTTTTTAAAAAAATCTTTATTTGGGAAAATAGTCCAAAAAAAGCAAGACTCAATTAAAAACAAAACTTGTACTATATTGATCTGGCATTGAACCCGCATCTCCCATGTGGCAGACAAGAGTTCTATCACTGAACCACCAGTACTACAACAAAGAAGCATTTCTCGTATCCACTACTGTAAGCCTAAAGTTGGGGTACTTTTGTTCTCCAAAACTCTTCTTTTTTTCCTGGCCATTCTTTCTATTCTTCCTAATTCTGGCCAATGATCTCTTCTCAAACTCCCAGCCTGCCTCTAACTGCAGCGTTTCTCAAACTGGGGGGACGGGACACTTTACAGAGGGGTTAACTTCAACTCCCAGAATTCACCAGCCAAAAAAAAATTGCAAAGCAAAGGTGGCTAGGGAATTCTGGGAGTTGAAGTCTTAAACTCTTAAAGGGTCCAAGCTTCAAAAACAACTGCCTGAAAGTAGCCCGGGTGCTTCTTTGCATTGCTTGCAGCGGGTGACAAAAGACACACACACACACACACACACACACACACACACACACACCGTATTCTTCTGGCAAAATGGAGAAGCCTCGTCCCAGCCACCGAAAAAAATTTTTTTTAAAAAAGGAGGTTCCACCGAGATTTGAACTCGGATCACTGGATTCAAAGTCCAGAGTGCTAACCATTACACCATGGAACCAACGACGGTTTGGCTTTCTCCTCCGCCTCTCTTGTCTGCCATTCGGGCTCTGCCTTCCCACCTGTCTTTATTTCCCACGTTCTCACGGCATCCTGGAACACGGGAAAAGAAGCAGGCCAGGCAGCCCTGCATTGCCGGGAGCTGCATCGCCCTTTTCGGTCTAGGGCGCGGTCCCAAAGGGAAGCCAGTTGATCCCCAAGGGAGCTGATTAGCGCTGGGAAAGGACACCACCTAGAAATCTCACTCCAGTTTTTTTTCCCCCTGCTGTGAAAAAGGGAGGAATTTAAGAGTTGGGGGAAGGGGAAAACTGGAATGGTGCCATGGCGAGACTGCTGGTTAATCCCTGGCTAACATAAGAGCACAGATTTTTATTTTTATTTTTTAAAATACAGTTTTTATTAATATATAAATAAAAAAGAGCAACGTGTTCAAAATCCATATATACAGTGTGTTCCCTGGTTACATTTCTTAGAGTAATATTCGTCATAATCATAGTAATAGTCTTCTCTAATGATAATTTCATGAAACAGTGCTTTTCCCTCATAACATTGATACATATTACTTAGTAAAACTAATCAAAATCAATCACAATTAATAAGTTACAATAAACAACCCTAATCGTGAGATTAATCCTCGAATTTCTAACTCCTGTTTCTCTCATTTAACCAATGATAGAACAGATCCCATACCTCAAAATATTCAGTGTCTTCCTTGTCTTTCATTTCAAATGTTAGTTTATTCATTTCTGCACATTCTAAAATCTTTGTTATTGACTTCCGGTGACGCCTCGGTGTGGCGAGGTAGGGAGAACTACTTGTGCTTCTCCCACCTCGGGTTTTTCCGTTCAAGAACAGCCGTTCGTGGCAGGGTGAGTCCACGAACACCCTTGCGAGGAGAAAACTTGGAGCCGGTTTGGGAAGTGCGATCCCAAAAGGCTAAGAAGAGTTCCAAGTTCTGAACGGAAGAAGCCAGCGCTGTCAGAGCTGGCCCGAAGACGGGGCGGCGCGCCATTAGAAGGAAGCTGAAGAGAGAAAGTTGCTGATCGGAAAAGAACAAAGGAAGCTTGGTGAGGAATCACAAAAGACTGGAAAGACCACTTTGTGGGGATTGTTAAAAGGATTGGGGCGAAAGCGGAAAAAAGCGGCACCATCCTAGTGACTACCCCAGGAGAAAATAAAGCGGAAGACGAGGTTAGAGTCCCGTTCAAAGAACAAGAAAGTGAATAAGAAAGTGAAAGTCCTGTGAGAAGAGAGAAAGTACCCGGTGAAAAGAGGTCTTGTCCAACTGGAGAAAGTGCGGTTGAGGTTGGAAGAGATCCGAGAACGAAGTGGGTGGCAGGCGAAAGAGCTACTGGACATCGGCAGTGACAGAGTCCCTGCAGAGGTAGCCATTGCGATAGAAGAACCAACGGAAAAATCAGACCAGAAGGGTGATTGAACGAAAGCACAGTGAGGAGAGCGCCAACGTAGGAAAGAAAGAAGAAAAGTGGGAATTGAAAACTTGAAAACTTGTAAAGATTTGGCGGTGTGATAAGGGTGCAAAGTACAGAGGCGTAAATTTTTATGCACTCTAGAAAACGGACAGTCTAGCGAACAAACAGAAAGCCGCAGAAAAGGGAAAGCTATAAAAACTAATCTAACTCAATCAACACCGAAACTATCGCTGTTTATCAAAGGAGAAAAGGGAAAGGAAAATAGAACTTTTCGAAGTAAGGACTGATAGAAAGGTGGACTAAACCTATCGGAGGGAAGACCATAAAGAAGAGTCCCACCATTGTGACACTGCAATTTTTTTTTCTTCTGCGCCATTGACATTAGAACAATTGGAAAACCGAGCGAAGAACAGCAACTTAAAGAGCGGAAGGATCCTGATACAACGTTATACGTATACTATTGAACTTAAATTGTATTCTATATTACATATTCTATATTACATTATATTATTTAATTTTGAAGTAAACTGATATAAATCATCAAATTATTAAGTAGTAAGTTAGGAAAAAAAAATAATATACATATATATATATACATAGATAGAGATTTATAACATAAACGGAAAGAATTCTATAGGATTGTTATATTATTATAGATTATTATAGTTGTTAATGATTTGAAATATTGATATTTAAAAGCCAATATTTAATACACTTATTAACCCATTCTTAAGATATGCAATTCATCTAAAGTTTTCAGCAAGAGATTATTGAAGGAAAATAGTTGAGAAACAGATTATTTGTTGATATATAAGTAGTGATTTACAATAAGTAACTATCCTATATAGAACAATAAGATTTGATAGTCGCTTCTACCTTTTCTTCTTTTTATATATATATACATATATTACCTTACTCCACTTGATTTGTTTTCTATATCTGGTTTCTTTTTCTTTCTTTTTCTCTATATTTCTCTTTCCTCAGACTCTCTTTCTTAGATTATTATAAACTATATGCAAGGAATGTAATGTGATTTTACCCTCTGTCCCCCCCAAGATTATCAAGAAAGATACTTGACTTTAAAGTTAACGGAAAAATAAAGACAGATAGCACCCCTTTCCTCCCTTTGGCTAGATTTGACTGAGTGAAAATATTGGAATAGAGGGGCCTCTAGTAAATGAAAATTGGAAATAAGACGTGGGAAATATAAACAGAATCATTAAAGAACAGCAAAAGATAATAAAAGAAATGTCAACAGTAACCTCCACCATTACTAAAACAGGAAAAAAGGGAGTGACAATTGCAACCCCATCTACACCCACGGTGACTTCCTCCCAAAAACAATAGAAGGGATGCTGGCCCCGAGAAGTCCAACACACAAACTTCCTCCCAAACGATACAAAATACATTACAGACATTACAAAGTATGATGTTAACGATGCAAGAAACAATGATAAATAATCATGTGGAAAGTAAGAAAGAAAGAGAAGAGATGAGAGCAGAATTAAAAAGTGAACTGGGAGAGATGAAAATGAACTAAAACCTTAGAGGGGAAAATAGGACAGTTGCAGGAGACGACAAGGACAAATGAGGAGAAAATCATAACAATCGAAACAAACAGACCAAACAGGGAAAAAGGTGGAAGCTATGGAACAAAAAATTAAAGACCAATACAAGGAAACGAACGAGGCCCTGACATATCTAGAAATGGATAGAGCCTCATACTATCTAAGGTTCCAGAATATACAGGAGGAAAGAGGGGAAAACCTGACTCTTGTAGTAGCAGAAATGTTGGCAACTATTTTGCAAAAAGAAAGCGATCAGATGATACTAGAGATTGATGAGGCATATAGAGTCTACACAAGTTATGCTAGAAGACATGGACTCCACGGAGGTTCATGTCAGATTCGCTAGAAAAAGAGTCAGAGAAATAATTTATAGATTGACAAGGGAAGAGACAATAAATCATAATGGTAGGCAAGTCATAGTACTGAAGCAAATTCCAAGGAGAGTGAGAGAACAAAGAAAGGAATACAGATTCCTCACAAACCACTTAAACAAAAAAAACATTCTATTTAGGTGGAACGATCCAGAAGGAATTCTAGTAACATGGGAAGGCAAAAGAACCAGAATTGACAATCTAGCTAAGGCCCAAAGATTCTATGAACAAACAGGAGGATTAGAGGAGGAATTGAGCAGTAGAGAAGAGTCGAGAAACGCAAGCCGTGAAGATCTACGAGTTCATACGAGAGGAGAAGAGAGAAAAGAGGGGAGGGAAGGGGACAGAGAACTAATGGTTTGTGAAGAAGGAAGGAGGGAAGAGACAGGAGTGAAGACCAGGAGTCAAACAGCAGGTAAAACGTAATAAAGCTAGAAAAGAAGCGACCAAATGGGAAGGGGAATAAAATTAATATCAATGAATATCAATGGACTAAATAGTCCAAACAAAAGGAAAAAAATATTTGATAGATTGGAAAGACAAAAGTGGGACATAATATGTCTTCAAGAAGTCCACATAAAAGAGCAGGATAAAAATATCTAGAGAATAGAAAACTGGGAAAAGCATTTACGGCTTTAGCAGTGGAAAGAAAAAGAGGAGTGGTACTATATATAAAAGAGGACCTTAATGCAAAATTGATATATAATGATACAGATGGAAGAATATTAATGGTGGAAATAGAGATACATAACAAGAAAACCTTAGCCGTTGGAATTTATGCCAAATAAAAATCAAAAAGAATTTTATAAAAATTTATATGAAAAATTGATAGAAATTGGCAACCCGAGGATTTGTCTGATGGGGGACTACAATGCAATAACTGATAATAGGCAAGATTACAAATCGAATACAAACAATACCAAAAACGAAATACCTTACCAAAAATATTTTTGAAATGTCAGAGGAATTAGGATTGGAAGATGTATGGAGAAAAAGGAACCCACAAATTACACAGTATACTTTCCACTCCAGTCCACACAAATCCTGGTCTAGAATAGACATGATTTGGATAAATAGTGAATTAAACAAAGAAATCTTGGATACAAAAATCCTAACAAATATCTGGGCTGATCATAACCCAATGTCTTTAATTTGGAAAGAAGGAGGAAGGAAAGGACGAAGATGGTCATTAAACTCTCAGATCTTGAAAGAAGAAAAATATTTGCAAAAATTAGAGAGGAATTAATAAACTTCTATAATTTTAATAAAAAGAGGATACATCCTTACAAAACATGTGGGATACGATAAAAGCTTATATTAGGGGAATATCAATCGCATATTTATCAAATAGAAATAAGGAAAGATGGAAGAAACAAGATGAATTAATAAAAGAAATTGGAAAACTAGAGAACAAACAAAAAAGAAATCTAGACAGTGAGCAAATTAGAGATGCACTAATACAAAAAAAACATGAACTTAATACACTTGAACAAGAGGAACTCCTTAGAAAGTTACAATATACAAAACAAAACTATTTTGAATATGCAAACAAACCGGGGAGGTGGCTAGCATATAAATTGAGAAAAGAGGAACAGAAAAGAACGATACAATGCTTAGAGAACGTAAATGGGGATCTTGAGGCTGACTTGGAAAAAAAGAAAGAAATTGCAAGAAATTACTTTGAGGAATTATATAAACAAGAAAATGTAGAAGTGTCTAAAATAAAACAATATTTAGGGAAGGAAATATACAGAAACTTACTGATGAAGAAAGAGAGGTGCTAAATAAAGAAATAACAATAGATGAATTAAGAAAAGCAATTCAGAAGCAAAAAAATAATAAAACACCAGGCCCAGATGGATACCCAAGTGAATTTTATAAAAAGATAGGGGACATACTAAATAATACATTTTTAGAAGTTTGTAACGAAGCACTGGTTAAAGCCAAAATTCCCAACACTTGGAAGGAGGCATACATAACGCTTATACCCAAAGAAGAGACAAATATTAATCAAATTAAAAATTATAGACCAATATCGCTTTTAAATACAGACTATAAAATTTTTATGACAATTATGGCACAAAGATTAAAAGGAATCATTAGTGGAAAAATTAGTACAGATCAAAATGGATTTTTGCCGAGAAGACAAATTAGACATAATATAAGAACAATAATAAACATATTAGAATACTACGAAAGTCACCCGAGTAATCAAATGGCCCTAATTTTTCTAGATGCACAGAAAGCATTCGATAATTTGAATTGGGATTTTATGAAACAGCAACTTAATAAAATGAAGTTTGGACATAATTTTGAAGGAATGATAAACGCAATATATGACACCCAAAAGGCAAACATATTAGTAAATGGCGAGACCACCAAAATGTTTAAAATAGAGAAAGGGGTCAGACAAGGTTGCCCCTTATCACCACTATTGTTCATCACAGTACTAGAGACACTATTAATTAGAATTAGGGAAATGGAAATATAAAAGGAGCGAAAATTAAGAATCAAGAATACAAAACACAAGCATTCAGACGACATGGTATTTATGATAGAAGAACCTTTAGAGACAGGCCCGATATTAATGAAAGAAATAAATGAATTTGGGGAACTAGCAGGTTTAAAGGTAAATAGGGGAAAACCAAACTACTAGTTAAAAATATAATAAATTCCAAACAAAAGAAGCTTGAAGAAATTATGGGATTACAAATAGTAAACAAAATAAGATATTTAGGAATTTGGATAAGGGCAAAAACAACAATGCTATGGGAAGATAATTATATAAAAATTTTAGAACAAATTAAAAAGGATTTGGAAATTTGGAGTAAATTGCAAATATCCCTTTAGGGAGAATTGCAACAATCAAGATGAACATACTTCCCAAAGTCTTGTTTCTATTCCAGACAATCCCAATATTAACAAACAAAAAGTTCTTTATGGAGTTGAATAGAATGACAATGAAGTTTATTTGGATGGGAAAAAGGGCAAGGATAAAGAGAAAATATCTCCAAGATGATAAAAGTAGAGGAGGATTGGGACTGCCAGACTGGGAAATTTACTATAAAGCTGCGATTTTGTTATGGATAAAAGAATGGGTAAGGCTAGAAAATAAGAGAATGCTAACACTAGAGGGGCATGACTTACAAATAGGATGGCATGCACTTTTATGGAACCCGACGGACAAAAGACAAAAACACACAACGAAACATATAATACGCAACTCATTGATTAAAAATTGGGCGAAATAAGAAAGAAAAACTATATAAAAATACCAAGGTGGTTCTCAACAATGGAGGCAACCTTTAACCCAAATACAATGGATTTAAATAAAAACTTAAATATTATCAGATATTGGATACAGATGGAAAATTAAAAACAAAACAGGACTTGGAAACACAAGGCATATCAATAGATAGTTGGGTTTACTTACAAATTAAAACAAGATATAACAAAGACATAAAGGAATATGGAATAGAAACAAAGAATACAAATCTGGATAAACTACTCTTGGGACCAGAAGAAAAGTTAATATCCAAATTATATAAATTACTATTAGAACAGGAAAGAGCAGGACAATTAGTAAAAGGATCAATGGTAGCCTGGGAGCAAAATATAGGATACAAATTGGATCTAAATGATTGGGAAGAGATTTGGGAAGAAAATTTAACATATACAAAGTCAGTGGCGTACAAAGAAAATCAATACAAAATGATGTATAGGTGGCACTTGGCCCGCTAGACTAGCAAAAATATTTCCCCAGGCAAACCCAAATTGTTGGAAGTGTCAGGATAAAATGGGCACTTACTACCATGTGTGGTGGACATGCCCCAAAATTAAAAAATATTGGATAGGAATCAAAAACTGGATTGAGGATGTGATGAACTGTGAGCTGGAGTGGAAACCAGAACTGTTCCTACTTGGAATGATAAAGAAAAAGCTTCCTCCAAAAGACAAATACCTGATTGCACACCTCCTAACAGCGCTCGAATTGTTTTAGCAAAAATGGAAAGAATCTTCAATTCCGTCTATACAAGCAGTAATAAAGAAAATGTATGAATGTGTTGAACTGGAGAGATTAACTCTCAAATTAAATGGAAAAGAAGATTCAGATTACTATAAGATATGGGAAACGTGGTACAACTGGATGGAACATAAAAACGAAGGGAATGGGAATGTTGGAAAATAGGGTACTATTTGAAATATAAGAATTTATAGAAAGCAGGAGATAGTAGAAAATAGGTGATGTAAGAATTTGAAAAATGAGATAAGAGAAAATTCTAAAAGAGGTCAAATCAAGCGAATATTATTAGAAGAAATATTTATGATTATATATGATTGTAATATTACATGGGAAAATGCATTTCTGATCTGCAACTAAAAAAGAAATGAAAATGTGTGATGTATTTATGTTGCGTGTGACTGTATGTCTGTATGTTGTGTGTCTTTTTTAAAATTGTAAATAAACTTTTCTAATAAAAAAAAAAAAATCTTTGTTATTATCTTTTCTTCTGTGAGGATCTCCTCACCCTTCCAATGTTGTGCGAACACGATTCTGGTTGCTGTTAATACATGTATTATTAAATATACATTCCTTTTACTGTATTTGTCTGGTATGATGCCCAACAGGAATATTTGAGGTTTTAAATCTATATGTTCCCTTATCATTTTTTCTAGACATGTGTGTATTTTAGTCCAGTATTCATTTATTTTTTTGCTTTTGAACATGTCCACCACATGTGATAATATGTGCCCGAAATTTGGTTGCACTTCCAGCACTTGGCAGACATATTTATTTTATTTTTATTTATTTTATTTGTCAATTGCTTACAAGATAATAGGTGTAAGTATAAACATGAGTAAGAATACAGGAAATAGGTACGAATAAATGGGGACAATAGGACAGAGACAGTAGCACGATGGTGCACTTATGCACACCCCCTTACAGACCTCTTAGGAATGGGGTGAGGTCAATAGTGGATAGTTTAAGAGTAAAGGAGTGGGGGTTAGAGGATGTAACAACAGAGTCAGGTAGTGCATTCCAGGCATTGACCACTCTGTTGCTGAAGTCGTACTTTCTGCAATCAAGTTTGGAGCGGTTTACAGTGAGTTTGTATCTGTTGTGTGCTCTTGTATTGTTGCGGTTGGAGCTGAAGTAGTCATTGACTGGTAGGACGTTGTAGCAGATAATTTTGTGTACTACGTTTAAGTCCAACCGTAGGTGGCGTAGTTCAAGGTTGTCCAAGCCCAAAATTTCAAGCCTGGTGGTGTAGGGAATTCTGTTGCGAGCAGAGGAGTGTAGTACTCTTCTCATGAAATACTCCCGGACTCATTCAATTGTATTAATGTCCGATATACAGTGCGGATTCCAGACTGAAGAGCTGTATTCGAGTATTGGTCTAGCAAAGGTTTTGTATGCCCTAGTTAGCAGTTTGATATTTCCAGAGGAGAAGCTTCATAAGATTAGATTTACAACTCTTAATGCCTTTTTGGCAAGCACAGATTTTTAACATAGATGGATGTAGTTAGCCCTTACCTGTCTCCGAAAAATAGATATTTTAGCAGGAAAAGGGCTGGGAGAAATAGGAATGTTCCATTTTTGCAAGAAGGCACTGATTTTCTCATCCTAAATCTAAGAGCAGCACCAGGACAGGCTGGGATTTGATTCCTGTTTGGCTTGTTGGGAGCGCCTAGGGGCTTAGCATGGGGCACAGAGGCAACCAGTTGGACTTGTATTGTGGTACGAATACACACCAATGCCATGATTGTCTTGTGTGAATGCAAGAAGACCTGGCTATTTAAGAAAATGTGATTCTTCTATTGATGAAAAGAATGACTAGGGGGTGACATGGTAGCAGTGTTCCAATATCTCAGGGGCTGCCACAAAGAAGAATGAGTCAAGCTATTCTCCAAAGCACCAGAAGGCAGGCAAGAAACAATGGATGGAAACTGATCAAGGAGAGAGAAGCAACCTGGAATTGAGGAGAAACTTCCTAACAGTGAAGACAATTAACCAGTGGAACTCCTTGCCACCAGAAGTTGTGGGTGTTCCATCACTGGAGGTTTCCAAGAAGAGATTGAACAGGCATTTGTCTGGAATGATATAGGTTTTCCTGCCTAAGCAGGGGGTTGGACTAGATAGAAGACCTCCAAGGTCCCTTCCAACTCTGTTATTCTATTATTTTATTACTTATTCAAAAGCAGCACATTTTCCAGATTTAGAGTACAAGTAGTTCTCGGCTTATGACGGTAATTTGAGCCCAAAATTTCTGTTGTCAAACATTTGTTAAGCAAGTTCGCCCCCCGTTTTACAACTTTTCTTGCCATAGTTGTTAAGCAAAGCACAGGAGTTGTCAGTCAAGCTGTTGTTAAGTAATTTAAAATGAATGAGCTTGGAAGGGACCTTGGACGTCTTCTAGTCCAGCCCCCTGCTCAAGCAGGAGACCCTATACCATTTCAGACAAATGGCCGTTCAATCTCTTCTTAAAAACATCCAGTGATGAAGCAAACACAACTTCTGGTGGCAAGCTGTTCCACTGGTTAATTGTCCTCACTGTTAGGAAGTTTCTCCTTAATTCCAGGTCGGTTCTCTCCTTGGTTAGTTTCCATCCATTGTTTCTTGTCCTGCCTTCTGGTGCTTTGGAAAATAGGTTGACCCCCTCTTCTTTGGGGAAGCCCCTCAAATATTGGAAGACAGCTATCATGTCACCCCCTAGTCCTTCTTTTCATCAGTAGAAGAATCACATTTACTTAAATAGCCAGTTCTGCTTGCATTCACACGTAGTGAAAGACTGCTGTCGTGTCCCACCTAGTCCTTCTTTTCAGAGGTGGTATTCAGCAGGTTCTGACCAGTTCTGGAGAACCGGTAGTTGAAATTTTGAGTAGTTCGGAGAACTGGCAAATACCACCTCTGACTGGAGATTTTACAGTATCCTTTCCCTGCCATGCCCACCAAGCCACTGATGGGCCATCTGCTAAAATAAAGCCAGTTCATTATTATTATTATTATTATTTATTTAGACTTGTATGCCGCCCTACTCCCGAAGGACTCAGGGCGGCGAACATACACAAAGATATACAATAAAACAAATAAAAACAAGTCCAAATTACTAAACAACAAAAACAGTAAAATTGCAAATAGGCAAACATTGTTAAAACTACCCTCCCCATGGTCAGTCCAGGCCGGCCTGCTGAAACAGCCAAGTCTTCAGGTCTCGGCGAAAGGAGCGGAGATCAGGGGCCAAACGCAGATCCGAGGAAGCTGGTTCCACAGGGCGGCGCTCCCACAGAAAAGGCCCTAGCTCTGGGAACCGCCAGCCGACAATGCCTGACCGACGGTATTCCCAGAAGGCCCCTCCTATGGGAGCGCACGGGGCGATTGGACTGTGATGCAGGCAGGAGGCGTTCCCGCAAGTACCCTGCACCCAAGCCATTAAGGGCTTTATAAGTTGTTACTAACACCTTGAAGGAAACCCGGGAGGCAACCGGCAACCAATGCAGGTCGCGCAGGAGGGTGTAACATGGGAGTATCGGGATACCCCCATCACAGCCCGCGCGCGCATTCTGCACCAGCTGCAACCTCCGAGTAATCCGCAAGGGAAGCCCCATGTAGAGAGCATTGCAGTAGTCGATTCTGGACGTGACGAGCGCATGAGTGACCGTTCGAAGGGCATCTCGGTCCAGGTAAGGGCGAAGCTGGCGAACCAGCCGAACCTGGGCAAAAGCCCCCCTGGCCACAGCCCCCACCTGCTCCTCCAAACTGAGCTGTGCATCCAGGAGGACGCCCAGATTCCTCGCCTATCCACGGGGTAACACCTCCCCCATGACCAAAGATGGCACATCCACTGAACACCGAGATGCCGGTAAGAACAGCCACTCAGTCTTGGCTGGGTTGAGTCTGAGCCTGTTACTCCCCATCCAGGCCTGCACCGCCTCCAGGCACCGGGACATCACCGAGAGAGCATCACTGATCTGGTCTGGGGTGGAGATATACAACTGGGTATCATCAGCATATTGATGATACCTCACCCCAAAACCACGGATGATCTCACCCAGCGGTTTCATGTAGATATTAAACAGGAGAGGTGAGAGAACCGACCCCTGAGGCACCCCACAACTAAGGGGCCTCGGGAAGACCTCTGCTCTCCCGTCAACACCGACTGCTGAACGGTCCGAAAGGTAAGAGGAGAACCACCGTAACACGGTGCCCCCCACTCCCAACCCCCGAGCCGCCGCAGAAGGATACCATGGTCGATGGTATCGAAAGCCGCTGAGAGATCTAAAAGGACCAGGACAGAGGAAAACCCCTGTCCCGAGCCCTCAAGAGATCATCCACCAATGCGACCAATGCTGTCTCGGTGCTGTGTCCGGCCTGAAACCCGATTGGTACAGGTCAAGGTAATCAGTTTCCTCCAGGAACAGCGGAAGCTGCTGAACCACCACACTCTCAACAACCTTCGCTAAAAGCGAAGGTTGGAAACTGGACGATAGTTATTCAAAATGGTTGGGTCCAGAGCAGGCTTCTTAAGGAGGGGTCTCACCACCGCCTCTTTAAGGGTGGCAGGGAAAACCTCTTCACTCAAGGAAGCGTTGATAACTGCCTGGAGCCAACCACGTGTAACCTCCCTGGAGGCATAAACCAGCCAGGAAGGACACGGGTCCAATAACACGTGGTGGAGGACAGCCTCCGCATGATCCTGTCCACTTCATCCAGGGAGACAGAGTCAAACTCAACCCAAACAGGATCCACAAGACTCATCGTCACGCCATCATCAACATCCTGCCAGTCAGAGTCCAAGCCGGCCCGAATCTGAGCGACCTTATCCGCCAGATGTAAACTAAAATCCTCTGCTCTGCCCGCAGGGGGTCCCCTCCCTCCCTCAATTGCAAGAGGGAGCGAGTGACCCTAAACAGGGCCGCAGGGCGTCATCGGCAGACGCAATCAGAGCGGAGAAGTAAGCACATCTCGCTGCTCTAATCGCTTCCAGGTAAGTCCTAATATAGGCTCTTAACTGGAGACGGTCAGACTCAGAGCGACTAGTCCTCCACCTGCTCTCTAGGCGTCTCCTCTGCCGTTCATTCCCGAAGCTCCTCTGAGAACCAAGGAGCTAAAGCGAGGTCTCCGGCAAGGGAGAGGCCGCAAGGGGACAACCCGGTCGAGCTGCCGAGGCCGCCTCTTGCCAGGCGGCCACCAAAGTCTCGGCCGGGCTGTGGGCAAGGGAGGTGGGCAAAAACCCCAGGGCCGTCTGGAACCTCTCCGGGTCCATTAGGCGCCTGGGGCGGAACCATCGTGTTGGCTCCTCATCCCAGCAGCGGGGAGCAGCAGACTGGAAGACCAGCCTCAGGAGATAATGATCTGTCCATGATAGGGTAGAATAACAGGAGATCCACCCCCCAGATCACTACACCACTGCCCCGAGATAAAAACCAGGTCGAGTGCATTCCCCCCCTCATGGGTGGGCCCCTGAATCACCTGGGTCAGGTCCATGGCTGTCATGGATGCCAAGAACTCCCGAGCCAATCCAGACGCCACCCCCAGGGAGGGTAAGTTGAAGTCTCCCAGAACAATAAGTCTGGGGAACTCCACCACCACTCCCGAGAGGGCATCCAGCAGCTCGGGAAGGGCCGTTGCAACGCAGCTGGGGGACAGGTATGTCAACAACAGGCCCAACTGACCACCCGGGCCCAACCTCAGAAGGAGGGACTCGCAACCGCCAATCTGCGGGACAGAGGCCTCCCTTGGAAACAGAGTCTCCCTGATAACAATCGCTACTCCTCCACCCCTTCCCTGGGCTCGTGGCGGTGCAACACCGAAAACCTGGGGACAAAGATCACATAGAGGGACACCACCCTCAGGTCCCAACCAGGTCTCCGTGATACACGCCAGATCCGCAGCCTCCTCCTCAATGAGTTCACGGAGGAGGGGAGCCTTATAGCTACGGACCTGGCGTTCACATACACCAGCCTAAGCCCAGGGCCCACACGCCCAAGGACCCAGGGGAGCGGGCAGAGACCTGAGGGTCGGGCGAACCACCGCTCGTAAATGCGGGGCGCTCCCGATACATAATATGGCCCTCTGTCTCGTGCACCCCTGCCATAACCAATCGCCCTAGGGATTGTCAATCCCACCCTGCTTAATGCGGCCCCGGCCCCCTCACCCCGCCCCTCCGTCTTGAGACCACCCACCGGCCGGACGACCAGACTCTACCAAAAAGGCAGAGTCCCTCCTCCTCCCTAACCCATTAAAACAACGAATTAAAAATTTTAAAAGCCGTCCCTTTCCCAATTTAAAATTTGGCCCCTTGGCTGCGCCATGCCACCTCTCGGGATCCCAGGATCCATCATTGAGGTAAGCTGTCGATAACCCCACCGGCCAATTCAAGGACAAGGGAGCAGTCCTGAAGGCCCGTAACTCTGCAAGCGAGTAAACCAACATAAATAGATCATAAAAATTCATAATGGGTAGAATAAAAATGTCACGGCAGAAAGGTGATAGATGTTGCACTGATGTCAAGAGTGCCTAGGTGGAGAGTAAACAGTCTGGATATCAGTCCAAAAGTCCAACGTCACAACAGGCCTCTCACACCTGTTCGGCCAGAGTCACAATAGGCAGCACACCGCTCTCTCACCGCGATGGTCGAGGTAAGATTGGCTGATGGCACGATGGTTCAACCCTCTATTCTCTCACAATAGAGGGATAGTCCTCCCATTGTCCTCTCACCACAATGGGACCCAGGCTGAAACATCCTGAGAAAAAAAGGTTGAGAAGGATGGAAATAGATGGAAAACCATGGTGGCTGGAACCAAGATGATACTGCACTGATAAAAGTGCAAATAAGGGAGTTCAGGAAACCTGAGGGTGGGCAAAGCAGACATAGTGGACGAGCCCTGAATAGACAAAACGGGCAGTCAAAGATGGCACAAACATAGACAGGAGGACCAGGGAAAAATCCAAAGTATGACGTAGATGTTAAAATCGCCAATGGCCGAGATCGCAAGATAGAAAACCGGCCAACCATGGGGGTCTCGCCTATAACAGACTCCGACCCCACACCAGGCCAGCACCGACTCAGTCTCAACATCCACCTGGGCCCCCACCAGTCTTCTGTGCAGTTGAAACGAAGGGGCCGCCCAGGGGACTGGACCAATGAGAACGCCCTTATATAACCAGGGCATCCCCAGACAGCCCAGACAGCCCAGGAACCGGCAGCAGCAGCAGCAGCACCAGGCCACTATAGCCAGGCCGCTGCCACCAATAGCCCAGCCCCGGCCAGCAAATTCTTCACAGCCAACCTGGCTGCTCAGGGTGTTAAAATCGTCACTGTAGCCAGAGCCTCCCTGGAGCAGCCACCTCCTTCGCTGTCCCCATAAACTCCGCCGCCGCCACAGCAGTCTCCACCACCAAGGCCATTCCATCGCCTCGGGGGCTTCTACTGCTGCGACCTCTTCAACGGAGGGAGCCATCGCTGTGGTCGGGGCCTCCGCCGAAGCAGCCGTCACCGCCGCTGCCTCTGCCGCCCCCGCAGCCGTCACCTCCAGCGTCCTCCTCGCTGCAGCCTCTCCGGGAAAGGGAGCCATCACCGCGGTCAGGGCCTCCGCCGAAGCAGCCATCGACGCCGCCTCCGCCGCCCCGGTCACCGCAGCCGTCTCCTCCATTGCCCCCATGGCACACACTTCAAAGTAAATCAGGAATCCTGTAATTGTGGAGTCTGCCTGGCAAGAACAAAGAATCTTTATCCACAGAAGATATGCATGTGTAAATCTTGTAACAATCCTGGCTAATTGGAAAGCTGATAAAAGTAATACGAGTTAGCCAACTTGCATACCTTAGCTAAAAGTTAGAAATAAAGAATGCCCTGCAGCAAATCAAATGGATATTAGATAACTCCTAGGGATTTCATTAGCCAAGACCTAGGAATAGGGACAGTTAGAGACCAATAGAACAAATTGTAGAATTATTACTAAAATGTTTATTAGATGATATTTCTTATTATCTCTCTTCGTCCCACCTTCTCCTTTAGTGAAAATGTATAAAACTTGCTCAATCCTTTGTTCTTAGCTCTTGGCATTTTGACCAGAAGCCATTTTCCTTGGAGTACTCCAATAAAAAGCAATCAGAAAACCTGCACCTCATGTCTGGTGGTCATCATTGGCTTCAGCACCAGGCTCAGACCCGAATTGGGGACAACACCACGTCCCCAGAACCACTAGTAAAAAAAATTGAATCCCACCACTGCTTCTTTTCTCTCGACTATCCATACCCAAATCCTGCAACCATTCTTCATATATTTTAGTCTCCAGGCCTTTAAATCCTCTTAGTTGCTCTTCTCTGCACTTTTTTCCAAAGTCTCAATCTCTTTTTTTGTAGTGTGGCGAACAAAATTGGTTGAAGGATTCCAGGTGTGGAATAAAATAAAAAGAAAAGGGAATCTGATTTTCCCCATGGACTTTGCTGGTCCGAATGTTGCAAAAGGGGATCCTGTGACCCCGGGACACTGCGACCATCATAAATATGAATCAGTTGCCAGGTGTCTTGAATTTTGATCACGTGACCACGGGGAATGCCACAACAGTTATTGCAATTGGTCGTTAAGTCACTTTTTTTCAGTGCCATTGTAACTTCAAATGGTCACAAAATGAACCATTGGAAGTCGAAGATTATCTGTATATCAAATGCTTGGAATGGCTACCAAGATGATGAGGGGACTGGAGGCTAAAACATATGATGAACGGTTGCAAGAACTGGGCTTGGCTAGTCTAGTGGAGAGAAGGACCAGGGGAGACAGGATAGCAGTCTTCCAGTATTTGAGGGGCTGCCACAGAGAGGAAAGGGTCAAGCTATTCTCCTGTAGGAAGTTAGCACCCACCCCTCTCCTAGAAAAATGAAATATCCTGGGAAATATTACAAAGGCAGAATATTTCCTCTAAAAAACAGTAGAAACTCAGAAGCAGAAACTCACCTCAGAAGCAGAACTCACCCCCACCTTTGTTAATGGGTGGGCCATTAAGGCCTGGGCCAGAATACTTTACATATAACAAAGATCTCCAGGTAAAACTATAGCAATTGCTCAAAAGCCCTTTTCAGTGCATCATCATCATCCAGCAAGGCTCAACCAAGCCTGGAACTCAGGACAGCCTACAGAGTTACCTCTGCATGGGCCTATGGGAGTCTGACAACCAATCAGAATACAAACTCCAATTCAAATCCCAACAAAGGTTATAAAACCCAGGCACTCTCAGCACCTCAGCCCTCTTCTTGATCTCTTCCTTCACCTTGGAGCATGTGATCATCCTTCCTTTTTGTTAAGTTTGCATGAAGAGTCAGACGCGAGGAGTTCCAGCAAAGACTTTATTAGTGACTACAGCTCGAATGGACCCGTCCTTGGCTACTGGCTGCTTCTTATAGCCTGCAGCCGTAGCTGCCAGCCAATGGGAGTGCAGGGATTCTTCCCGCACTATTTAAACCAATACCATTTGACATTTTACAAGAACAGTTCAAATAAACCAATAACATTCAAACCTACATACATAACACCCCTCCCCACTAGGTTCAGTCCATACCAAACCCAACCTATCTAATGTATTCCTTTAAATAGGTGGGGCTCTTACGTGTACGTTGAGACCTTGGTTCAGAAGCTTTAACGTTCTCACCCAGTGAGAGGAGGAATGTGTCTGCTGACATTTCCCTGTTGGGACTTCCTGTGAAAGAGACCCTGTTAGATTGTTAGAATCTGGTCTCTCCTCCCAACCCATCTCCATTCCAATGTCAGCACCCAAGTCAGGTGGTGATGTGCAATCTTCCACTTCTAAGGATGGATCTTGGCATTGTGACAGGGTTCGGGATGGTTCCTGTCGCAATGGCTCGTTACACATGGGGTTGATTCCTGTTTGCTGATTTTCCTCCTGTTCCCCCCTTCCCCCTAGAAGAAACATCAGGTGAGGGACCTAGAGGGAGACAGGGGCGATGTTCTTGAGGGACCCTGGATCTAAGTTGGTCAATGTGCCTGCTCCAGAGGAGGCCATCCTCTGTTTGTACCCTGTAAGAACGAGGGCCTGTGATGTGAGTTATTTCAGCAGGAATCCACAAAGGGTCACCTAGAAGGTTCCTAGCATAGACAGAATCTCCCACACTAAAAGAACGAACTTTGGAAGTGGAATCCAGTGGTGCGTTGGGTGCGTAAGTGGGATGAAGGCGGTCAAGGGAAGACCTAAGTTTCCTGCCCATCAACAACTCTGCTGGGGACAAGTTAGTTGATGGGCTAGGAGTGATGTGTTGAACACTAAGAAGCTTTTCAAGCTTCTCAGTGATGTCCCCAGGACCCAGCTGCTGAAGCTTCTCTTTGGTAAAGTGTACCATGCGTTCAGCCCGGCCGTTGGCCGAAGGGTGCCAGGGGCAGTGAGGGCATGTCTGATGCCCTGTTGAGCTAGAAAGGATTCAAAAATGTTAGATGTGAATTGAGGGCCATTGTCAGAGACAAGGACATCTGGTAACCCATGGGTTACAAACAATTTTCTGAGCTGCTTGATAACAGCCTCAGTAGTAGTGGATGTCATTGGAATTACCTCTAGCCATTTGGAGTATGCATCTACTATCACTAGAAAAGTGTGCCCTCTTGTAGGGCCTGCAAAATCAATGTGGATTCTAGACCATGGGCCCCTAGGACATTCCCATTCCTGTGTGGGGGCGTGAGGTGGGGCAGGTCTGACTACCTGGCAATTGGGACAAGATGCTACCCAGTTTTCAACCATTTTGTCAATACCTGGCCACCATACATAACTCCTGGCCAAACCTTTCATCCTTACAATCCCAGGATGACCCTCATGTAACATTTCCAAAACCTCCCTTTGCAGTTTTGCAGGAATAACCACCCTGTTACCCCACAAAATACATCCTCTTAATACAGATAATTCAGTTTGCCTGGACTTAAAAGGTTGGGCAAGGTGAGGTAGATCTTGAAGAGGCCAACCTTTCTTAATCCAGCCCATAACAGGTGCCAACACAGCATCTTTGGCAGTTTCTTTGGCAATCTCAGCAGCATGGACTGGAAGCTTAGCAACGGTCTCCAGGAAAAAGGTGTGAGTTTCAAGTTCAAAGTCCTCCTTGTGGCAAGGTAGTGGGCAACGACTCAGTGCATCAGCATGTCCAATGTCCTTGCCAGGCCTGTGAATCAGTTTGTAGGAATAGGCTGCAAGAAATTCAGTCCACCTCAGCATTCTTGGTGACAGGATATTAGGTGTAGGTTTGTCTCCTGCCACAATGCCTAGTAAAGGTTTGTGATCTGTAACAATGGTGAATGACCTGCCATACAGATATTCATGAAATTTCTTAACAGCTGCAACAACTGCTAAAGCCTCCTTGTCCAATTGGCTATAATTCCTCTCTGCTTTGGACAGCGTGCGAGAGTAAAATGCAATTGGGGCTTCCCGTCCATTGGGAAGCCTGTGACTCAAAACCCCCCACTCCAAAAGGGGATGCATCACAAGTCAGAACAACAGGTAAATTCTCAGAGAATTGTATCAACACAGCATCAGACGTGATTAGTCTCTTAATACTGTTAAATGCTGACTGTTCCTTCCGCCCCAGATCCAAACAGCATTCTTATCAAGTAGGCGATGTAAGGCTCAGCAATAGATGCTTTGTGAGGTAGAAACATGTGGTAAAAGTTAATAAGTCAAGGAAGGCTGCAAATCTGCCTTGCATCGAGGTTTAGGGGCTTCATTGATTGCTTTAACCTTGGCATCAGTAGGATGGATGCCATGCTTGTCAATCATATACCCCAGGAACTCAACTCTGTCTGTTTTGAGTGTACATTTGTCTTCCTTGACTTTTAAACCCGCTTTTCTGAATCTGGTAAGGACTTCTCTGAGTCTTTCTTGAAGCTGAGTGTCATTTTCAGCAGAGATTAATACATCATCAAAATAAGGTACTACCCTGGCAGTCCTTGCAACATTCTTTCCATAAGGCTCTGAAAAATGCCAGGTGCCACGCTTACTCCAAATTGTAGTCTTTTACATTTGAAGGCACCTCTATGGGTCACAATTGTTTGTGCCTCTGCAGTGGCATCATCAACTGTTAATTGTTGATATGCCTGAGCCAAATCCAGTTTAGCAAATACTGTACCCCTGCCAAGGGAATGGAGCAGATGATGCACAACTGGTACAGGATATGCGCTCTGTTGCAGCGCATGGTTAAGTGTCCCCTTGTAGTCACCACAGATTCTCACTGACCCATCAGACTTGACTGGTGTGACTATGGGTGTTTCCCATCTGGAGTGGTCAGTAGGCTCTAAAACCCCTTGAGCAATGAGTTTATCTAATTGTGCATCAATTTTTTCCTTTAAAGCAAATGGGACCCTCCTGGGCTTTAAACGAATTGGGGGCACCTTGGGGTCTAGGCTGAAAGCAATAGGGGTCCCCATATACTTGCCCAGTCCTTCGCTGAAGACCTCTGGAAACTCAGACTTCAAGGACTCTTCCCAGTCAGAACTGCTCACGTGATGGATGCCAGTCACCTCGATGCCAAGTGGCTTGAACCACTCAAGTCCCAGCAAACTTGGGCGATCCTTGTCCACGATGGTCAGGGGCAAACGTTTGGTGTGGCCTTTAAACTGCACGTTGAAATCTCTCGCTCCAACTACTGGAATCTTGTTCCCTTGGTAGTCTTTGAGAGTCAGTGCTTGCTTCTGGAAATGCTTTTTCTGAATTTTGGGAAAAAGTCTGTGGATAGTGTCCCATGACACCATAGATAAATAAGAGCCTGAGTCCACTTCCATTTGGCAAGGCTTCCTTCAATAAACACCTTCACATGTACTTTTCTGCTTTTAAGGGTGAAGAATGACCAATAGTGATTGTTTGGTGCGTTTCATTCTTGCCATTTGCTTCTAAATTTGCCCCATTTTTCAAGGAAATTGTTGGGCTTAAAGTCTCTATCAGGAATTTCTTCCTAGCTGGTGGAGTTCTGGATGATTTGCAGACTCTGGCTATGTGACCCCGTTTCTCTAGCGTAGGCAAATGGAGTCAAAGAACTTGCAATCAGTGTGGGGTGGCCCCCCACAGCCTCTGCAATAGAACCCTTGCCTGTTCTTCCAGAGTCTTTTCTTTTCTTCTCCATTCTGAGTTTAAAAATCCCCTCCTCTGCCTCACTGCCATCAGAATCAGAGTCTATTTGTTCGCAATGAGTAGATGTGGATTTATCCCCATCAGAATGGCTTGAGGCCTGGCTTGAGGCCTTGTTAATCTTTTTCATGGCGCTGCTGAGGACTGGTGGCTTCCGCTGAAACAGCTTCTTCAATGGCCTCTTTAAACGTGATCTTAGGTTTCATTAATAGTTTGCTTTGTAAAACCTTATCTTAAGGCCTAAAACAAACCGATCACGCATGGCCTCTTCTAAGTTGGTAAAGTCACAAGCCCCCAATGTCCCTTAAACTGCCATGAAGTCATTACATTCTCGCTATCCCCTTGATCCCGACGGTAAAATTCGTGTCTCTTAATGAGGCACGATACTTGTGGGGCGTAATGGGCTCTCAAAAGTTTTTCTAAATCGGGCCATTCCATTACCTTCAGCTCTGCTGCTCCGCCAACGCCTTCGCCATTTTGAAGACTGCCGGACCGCAGTGCGTGAGAAAGACCGCCCTCTTCCGTCTCTCGGGGATGCCGGCGAGATCGTTCCCCTCCAGGAACATGTGGAAACGATCCGCATACGATTCCCAGTCTTCCGTCGCCGGATCGAACGGTGCTGGGGGTGTTCAGCGCAGCCATCTCGCTCAGTTGCTTGTTCGTCGTGTCGTCTTCTCTTCAGGAAAATCCCACCTTCGTCGCCAGTGTTAAGTTTGCATGAAGAGTCAGACGCGAGGAGTTCCAGCAAAGAATTTATTAGTGACTACAGCTCGAATGGACCGTCTGGCTTGGCTACGGCTGCTTCTTATAGCCTGCAGCCGTAGCTGCCAGCCAATGGGAGTGCAGGGATTCTTCCCACACTATTTAAACCAATACCATTTGACATTTTACAAGAACAGTTCAAATAAACCAATAACATTCAAACCTACATACATTACACTTTTCACTCTGGAGCTCCAGGCCATGTGGTCCTGTCCACCATTAAACCTTCCAAAGAGCCTCCATATTTCCAGTGTCTTTTTACTTGGAACTGAACCAGAAGGATAATTCTTCTAACACTCCAAAGCAGGGGTCACCAACCTTTTGGACCTCAGGGATCACCAAACTCATACTTTTAAATCCAGAGGACCACTAATGCAATTTTTTTTTTAAAGATAATATATTTAATATAAAATTTTTATTTTTTTATATTAAATATAAATTGTCAGCTTAAATATATATATACCATATATATATGTAGGTCTTGGTAATATTGGTCTTGTCCGTGTAAGATTGAAATACCTTGTAGCGTTTGACAAAATTCATCAATGTCTTCCAGGCTGGTGTCTTCAGCCCCGTTCTCTCCTAGGAGAAAGTGTGTGTCAGGCAACAGTATTTTCCCTTGCTGGCTCTCCCTAGAGAAGTTGCTGTGTGCCTTTACTTCTTGAGATTAGTTTGGCTGGAGAGGATTAGTGTATGCAGGAATTAGATTAAGCTTTTCATGGGTGTATTTTTGTGTTGTTTGGGGAATTTAGCTGTGTGTCTCATAGGCCTTTTAATGACTGCTTGCGACCTGGGTAATGGGCTGTGTGACCTTCAAGGATTCCTATTATTTGGCGGCGTCCTGGGTATTGTGGGTGCTTTCATAAGTCTGTTGGATTGTGTTGTCTTGTGCTACTACAACTTCCTGATGTCTTTGTGTTGCTGGCGATTATCTCTGTGAGTTCTGTGATGTAGTATCCTAGGTGGAAGAGCTGTAGATATTAGCATTCACGGGCTGGCAGTTTTAGCTCAGGCAGAGGTTGAAGGTCACAGCTATGTGTTTATAATGTGTCAGTTTGCTTAGTTTGGAGGTTTCGGAGAGGGGGGGGTGTAGCTGATTGTTGCAATAGCAAATAGTGTGGTTTCGTTTCTGGATGGTGGTTGCCTTTCATCATGGCGTGGGACTTGGGTTTGAGGTCTGGAAGAGAGGGAGGAAGTTGATTGTTGAAAATCATGGTTTGTTTGGGTCGGTGTTGGTTTTAGGTAATATATATATATATATATATATATATATATATATATACTTCCTTATATGAAAACATATATACCACCATATATATATATATATTTGTTTAAAATTGAATTTTCAGGAGTAAGGTAGGTCTTGGTGTATTTGGGTATCCGTGTAGATTGGTATCTTGGTGACGTTTCAGCCGAGATCCCACTAAAACCATCTTCAGGTTGAGGTGTTGGTGCACCTGAATACACCAAGACACACACACACACACACACACATATATATATATATATATATATATATATATATATATATATATATGGCAGGTCTTGGTGTATTCAGGTCTTGTCCCATGTAAGATTGAGGGGTATCTTGTAGCGTTTAAGACTAAAATCTCATCCTGTCCATCTTCAGGCTGGTGTCTTCAGCTTTGTTCTTCTGGGAGAAGTGTGTATTGAGTGGCTGTTTTTCCTTTTAAACTGCCAGAGTTGGCTGTGTTGTTACTTCTTTTTAATAAGTTTTTATTAAGTAATCACACACAGACAAACAAAGACATAAGCAAATAACCAAACAAAAACACACATTAAATTCGAACCAAGTACTGCTGGCTCATTATCACTCATTGTCCATCATTTGTTAAGTCCAATTCAAACTATTGGATCTTTCTCTTATCTAACCATCCCATAGAAATTGTTCCATACTTTGTAAAAGTCCGTTTCTTCCTTATTTTTGATTTCCATTGTCAATTTGTCCATCTCCACGCACTCAATAATTTTCCTTATTAATTCTGCCTCCTCATTGGGTTTCAATGTTTTTCCAGTTTTGTGAAGAAAAGTCATCCTGCTGCTGTGATAATATGATCATTAAGTAGAAAATTTCCTTGGGTATATCTTATTTGTAATTCAAGTAAAAAGAATTCTGGTTTAAAGTTATATCTCCTCATCACAGATTTCTCGTAACCATTTGTATATTTCATTCCAAAATTCCTGGGCCTTTCTGCAACTCCACCATATATGGTAATATGTACCTCTTTCCTTGTTACACTTCCAACAGAGAGGAAAATTTATTATTTATTTTAGCTAGTCTTGTTGGTGTTATATGCCATCTGTAGAATAGTTTGTATAAGTTTTCCTTATATGGAATTGCTAAAGTTATTTTTTTATTTCTAGTCCAGATGTTCTGCCAATCATCCAAATTTATGTTATGACCAAAATTCTCATCCATAGTATCATTGTTTCCTTCACATTTTCTTCTTCTAATTTGGCTTGTAATAGTACCCGATAAGTTTTTTTAATCATTTTTTCATCTGGTCCTAGCAAAATTTCATCTAATTCCGTCCTAGTTTTGCTAATGCCCAATTCCTTTTTGTCTTTTGATGTTTAGATTGGGTTGCAGATAGGCCCACCATTCCAGTTCTATTCCCTGCTCACTCAACTGCTGCCTAGTTTGTAGATCCCCTTTTCATCTAATAGTTCTTCATAGGTAATGATTTTATCTGTATCGTAGTAGATGTGGGTGCATCAAGGCTTCTAGTGTCGATAACCAAATTGGAGTTTGAATGTACATTTGTTTCTTAATTTTAAACCAGGTATGTAAAGTGTGTCTAACTTTATGTTTTTGCATGTAGCTATATCCCTTTATGCTGTCTTGTCCAAAAAAGGCGTGCCATCCTGACTGGTTGAATCCTTCTAATGTTAATATTCTTGTATTTGTGTGATTAATCCAATCTTTTAACCAGGTCATTGTTGCAGCACTATGATACAACTCCCAGTCAGGTAGGCCAAACCCCCTCTCCATGGCATCCTGTAATAATTTTAATTTTATCCTCTGGCCTTTTCTTTTGCCAAATAAAGTTTGATATTATTCTATTCAGTTCATCAAAGAAGGTTTTTTTTAGTTTTATGGGGCATTTGAAGAGAATAAAATTTTAGGTAAAATATTCATTTTTTGTCATGGCTATCCTGCCCATAAAAGATAAGTTTAAATTATTCCATCTTCTTAAATCTTCCTTATTAGTTTAATAAGAGGTCATAATTATCCTTCTTAAGTGTGCTATGCCTGGCTGATATAATAATTCCCCAATACGAAAATCAACACCGGGTCCAAAATAACACATGATGCCTACAATCTCCTCACCAGACTCAAACCCAAGCCCACCCCAAAGGCGAAAGGCAACCACCATCAGAAACCAGACCATGGCTGCAACCAGCTGCTACACCCCCCTCCAACCCCCAAACTAAACAAACTGACACTGCTTCTATAAACACATAGCCAGACCTCACAACTAAGGCCAAACCAAGGCCTGGAATGTCACATCCAGCCTCCACCCAGGATACTACATCACGGAACTCAGGAGTTACAACAAAAACCTCAGGAGGTTGCAACAACAATGACCCAGGAGATTACAGCACAAGACCCAGGATGTTACAACAATAAAACTCAGAGGTCATCACACAGTCCACTACCCAGGTAGCTACAACACAAAGGCTGAAAGACACAGCACCACCTCAATTCACACAGGCTCTTATGAAAAAACCAACCAATCAGCAAACATCAACTCCATAAACCAATCAAGAAGCAACAACACAGCTAACAATACAGCCAACCAATCCACTTACAACAGAGCCAGCACACCACACCTCCCCTCAGTATTTATAGAGAGAAGGCAGCTCAGTATCATGCTTGCTTTCACAAGCACAAGCAGAAGACACCAGCCAGAAGATGGCGGTGGGATCTCGTCGGCGATAAGCCAAGATACTCTCAATCTTACATGGGATAAGACCGATACTGCAAGACATATATATATATGTAGCATATATATATATGTAGGTCTTCAGTGTATTAGGATCTTAATCCCATGTAGATGAGGAAATCTGTAAGCAGTTTCAAGCAATCTCATCCGTCATCTTCAGGCTGTTCTCTGGGAGAATTGTGACTTGTGGTTTTTCTTTTAAACTCTAGAGTTGGATGTGTTGTTACTTTTGATTGGTTTGTGGAGTTGATGTATGCAGATTGGATGGTTTTTCCTGAGACCTGTATTCGGTCTTGTCCCGTAAGATTGAGAATACCTTGGCAACGTTTCGACGAAATCTCATCCATCATCTTCAGGCTGGTGTCTTCAGCTTCGTTCTCCTGGGAGAAGTGTGTGATTGTGGCTGTTTTTCCCTTTTTCCTTCAGGAAAAAGCCATCCAATCTGCATACTTCAACTCCACAAACCAATCAAAAAGTAACAACACATCCAACTCTAGAGTTTAAAAGGGAAAAACAGCCACAATCACACACTTCTCCCAGGAGAACGAAGCTGAAGACACCAGCCTGAAGATGACGGATGAGATTTCGTCGAAACGTTGCCAAGGTATTCTCAATCTTACACGGGACAAGACCCGAATACACCAAGACCTACATACCTTTACCCGTGAAAATCTACGAAAACAAATAGCATATATATATATATATATATATATATATATATATATATATATATGCTTATTTAATTATTACAAAATTGTAAATGCTTAATCATAACACAGGCAGAGCGAAGGGAAAGGAGGGGCCTCTCTCATCCTTTGGGGGGAAAGAGGATTTAATACTGCTGGGATTCAAAAGAAGCCACATGGTGCCTGGAGGCTGGAAAGATCTGGACTGGGAGGAACTGGCTCCCCCTCAAATGGAAGGAAAGCACAGCCCCCACTCCAATCTGGTCTCTTGTCATTTCATATCTCCCCCAAGTCAGAGGAAACCTCTCCCTTCTTTGCCAGGTGTGGCTGCCTGGAGTTGGAGGAGGGAAGGAGGGCTGGGCTGGAAGCACCAAGGAAGATGAGCTCCTAATAACCAGGCAGAGAAGGGTCCCTCCCTGTGTGGAGGCCGAAGGGGGGGTGTCAAGCCCAGAAAAGCTGAAGCTCTGGCCTGCACAACCAGGCTGGTTATTAGGAGCCTGTCTTTGCATTCCTCCAGGCATGGCTTGCTGAGAGCAGCCCTGACGTCTCTGCTGCCCCCTCCCCCAGGAAAAGAAAGCGAGCAGAAACATAGCTCTCGCTGGGGAGAGAGCGGAGATTGAGGAAGGTACAGGCAAGAGAAAGTGGCGCTTTTCAAAGGTGGCAGCTTCCGCCTTCTCTTGCCTGTGCCTTCCTCAATCCCTGCTCTTTCTCCCCAGCGAGAGCTATGTTTCTGCTTGGTTTTCCTGTGCTATCCCTGGGCAGTGATGGCTGGGGCTGGGGGGGGGAGCGGCAGCCGAGCAGAGTGCCAAGAGGGACGAAAAAACTGACGACACCCCATTCCGGACCTCTGAACTGGATGGTGAGCGCAGACTTGTCCACTCCGCCCCCTCCCACCACCAGCAGCCTGTACTTTTCCTACCCCGGGCTGTCTCTACAGCCCGCAGCCATTGAAGAAGAGCCAAGGCCAGGAGAGGTGAGCTGGAAGGTGCAGGAGTGCCACGCAAATTCAAGTAGCTTGGCATTCCTCCACCTTCTGGCCATCTCCATCGCTGCTTCAGCCTGCCTGTGCCGCCAGCCCCCTCTTGCTGCAACAGCACCATTACCTCGTCCTAGCCGGTGAGGGCTGCACTGCTTTTTGCAGGTTTGCACTTGGCTGAAGGGTGGGGGCCAGCAGGTGGTTGGGCCATGTGGGTGCGCAGCCTTGTGTTCCCGCGCAGCCTGGATTAATTGCTTTGGGGGGAACATTTCTCTGCGGTCCACCAAAATTTTCTCACAGACCACCAGTGGGCCGCAGCCCGCCGGTTGGCGACCACTGCTCCTAAGCACCTGAGAGCAGGACAAGAAGCAATGGGTAGAAACTAATCAAGGAGAGAAGCAATTTGGAATTAAGGAGAAAACCTTCTGACAGGGAGAACAATTAATCCATGGAACAGGAGCTGTCTTCAGAAGTTGTGGGAGCTTCATTACTGGAGGCTTTCAAGAAGAGATTGGACTCCCATCTGTCAGGAATGGTATAGGGTCTCCTGCTTGGGTGTGTGGTTGGACTAGATGACCTACAAGGTCCCTTCCAACTCTGTTCATCTGTTAATATTTCAAAACCAGTAGCTCATGAATGGTCCCTTTGCAGTGGTACTACTTTCAAAGAATCACTCCCCCCTTCCTCCCAAAACCAATGTTAAGGGGAACCATTTGATTTTCTTCCTGCTGTGCACCACGGAACGCCTCTGTGATGACCCGGGGCGTGGCACAAAGGCAACACAGTCACATAATCATTAGGAGACCCTTTATTAGCTCCAACTTTGCCCTCAATGTCCTGGTTACCTTCTGGCTGGAGAAAAACTCTCCCAGGAACAGCCTTTGGCTGCAGAGAATCAAGTCCAAAACGTGGTCAACAAAAACTGGAACTATAAGTCCAATCAAGGCAAGATGAGGGCATTAGTCTGACAGGGCAGGAGCAAGAATTCCAGACGTGAAGGCACTGCAATAACTCAACACTGTTGGGAAGATGCCAGGAACACAGATAACTAAAGTCAACACAAGATAAACTCACGTTTGCTTCCAGCAGCTGCCACACTCAGCATGCAGCTCTTTTAAACTCTCATTCCCAGGTGTGCCTTATGAAGGGAATCAGAGCCCTTTCCTCCCCCATAAGCCATGCAACCCACGTTGCTCTCTTCTCCGTTCCTCCCTGCGTGCCCTAGGATGAAGAGGGTGTGGGCCTGGGTCTTCCTCTGAATTCCCTCTCCCTTGCTCTACCTCTCCCCTGCTCTGCCCAGACGGACTTTGTCCTTCCTCAGTTTCTTCCACAGCCAACGGAGCCACACTCCTGCTCCCTGTCAGCTGTTCATCTTCCTCCTCGGATTCAGACTCCAACAGGGGCATGACAGCCTCGGAAGCATTATGCAACATTACCAGGAAAAGTTTTCATCACCAGGTTTTTCCCCCACTTGTTCTGTCTTTAACTTTCTTGGCTGAATATAAAGACAGTTAGATAAACTCTACAAAGGCTTCCATACAAAGTTTCTTTATTGGATTGTAATAGGCATCCTCAAGGTATAACTCACAGTTATGTTGAGATTCATCTAATGTCCAATCTTTGCATAGCTGTCTTCATAGTGTGAAAATATAGTCATCTTCATCCCATAATGATGGAGCAAAGGGAAAGACACTAGCACGAGCTGGGGTCCAAGCAAGAACAAAAGAAACTCCCCCAACACAACCAAGGGTCAATTCAGTGACCAATCAAGGATTACAGATGTGATCACATGACATGGACTATATTTCCCATAAAGCATAAATTACATTTCCTATAAGGCATTCCCTTAAGGGGACAGCTCCCAATTCCCAATTAACCATATACTGTCTCACCAGCACACCCTTCTAGCCTGCATTTCCATTCTGGAACATTGAAAAGAAGTTTTTTGTTTTTGTTTTAAAAAGGAGACCATAAGTTAGCAATGTGGTGGCCTTGGTGGTCTCTAGGCTGCGTGGTTTTCTTGCAGATGTTTCATTACCCAACTAGGTAACATCATCAGTGCACTGATCAGGCACTGATGATGTCACCTAGTTTGGCAATGAAACGCCTGCAAGAAAACCAATATCAGAGAGCATCAGGGGCCTACAGTTCAACCCCAAAGTTCACAAATATTCTATTACCTAGTTATTCCTCACCTTACAAGTTTATTTAGTGACCAAAGTGACATGTCACAAAAAAAAGTGACATGACCATTTTCCACACGACCATTGAAGCATCCACAGGGTCACTTGATCAAAAGTTGGATGTTTGGCAGCGGATTCATATTTATGATGGTTGCAGTGTCCTAGGGTCTCCTTTTGTGACCTTCTGACAAGCAAAATCAACAGGAAAGTCAGATTTACTTAGAAACCATGTTACTAACTGCAGTGCTTAACAAATGTGTCAAGAAAGGCCATAAATGGGGGGAAATTCCCTTGTCTTGCTTAGCAACAGAAATTTGAAGCTCAATTGTGGCCGTAAGTCGAGGAGTACCCGTCCTTAGCAATGTCTGATGGAGCATGTTTGAGATGTAGGAGATGTGAGGTTACTCGGGAGGCACCTGCTTCTCAGTGGAATAATATATACATCAGTCACAGTCATCATTATCTTCATTTAACGACCACATAATCCCTTGCGGGGTGAAGTCTGGGCAACTGAATGGAGCTGAGTGTTTTAATGGCCAGATGCCCTTCCTGTCGCCAGTGTGGAGTTATATGCAGCAGATAAATTCTCATCGTGCCCTGAGAAATATCTACCTCTACCTAGGATCGAACTCACAGCCTCCTAACTGTGAGGCAAGATCTCCACCTCTAGGCCACCGCACTCCTCATACATCAGTCACAGTGTGATAAGAATATTTTTTATTAAAGATGGAAACTTATCCAAACCAGCCCCCTCCGCCCCCCGGATTACAAAAACCAAACCCAAGGAAGAGAAGGCAACATGGCAACGCAGCTTTGAAGCTTAGGAGGATTAAAAAAAATCTGTTCTTTCTAAGGCTGAATTGCAAGTTTCAAGTCCAGAAAAATCAGTTGCTCTGTGGATTTGCAAGGGTGGTGGGGGACAGCTTTCTGGCTGTCCTCCTTTGGATGGATCAAAGGCCAAACTCAGGAAGGGAAGCAAGCTGTTCTCCAGGTGAATCCTCAGCTGAGGTAAGGATCTACACCCTTCCCTCCCATTCACGCCTTAATGAAAAAGGATGGAAGCACTGTGTAATTATCTTCTCTAAACACCAATTATCAACTTTCCTGAGTTGAAACAGTGTCTGTCATTATTAATTCTGCCCCCCTCAGAGATACAGTACAGCATTACTTAACTTACGGCCAGTCTCACGGTCATATGACCACAATTTTTATTTTTTGCTGGTGTTGGAAGAATTATCCTTCTGGGTTCAGTTCCAAGTGGGGAAAAAGACACTGGAAATATGGAGGCTCTTTGGAAAGATGGTTTCATGGTGGACACGACCACATGGCTTGACGCTCCAAAGAAGGATGATCACATGCTCCAAGGTGAAGGAAGAGATCAAGAAAAGGGCTGAGGTGCTGAGAGTGCCTGGGTTTTATAACCTTTGTTGGGATTTGAATTGGAGCTTGTATTCTGATTGGTTGTCAGACTCCCATGGGCCCATGCAGGGGCAACTCTGTAGGCTGTCCTGAGTTCCAGGCTTGGTTGAGCCTTGCTGGATGATGATGATGCACTGAAAAGGGCTGTTGAGCAATTGCTATAGTTTTACCTGGAGATCTTTGTTATATGTAAAGTATTCTGGCCCAGGCAATGGCCCACCCATTAACAAAGGTGGGGTGAGTTTCTGCTTTTTTTTTATAAACAAATTTTATTCAATTTTTAACAATTTTTTAAAACAGCTCTTTTCAGTAGACAGCATGTTCCCGGGTCGTCACTTTTACATGAAAATATGACAGTAGGTCTATATTCATTTTAAGCATTTAACTTCACTTCTATTCCATTTTAACAGACAAAGGGTCAAAGAAATTAATCCTAATCTCAAATCTTAATCTCAATCTATATAACCCCCAGTTCATTTCAAGTTAATTGCAAACATATATATATATTTTAAAAACATCATTTATAAATCTTACAAATAACAATATATTTGCCCATCATATTAAAGATAAAGTTCATCCATATCTATCCTTTAATTATCTTCACATTGTTAATACTCTTTTATCATTTACAGAATTCTTTTGTCCGTCAGATTTGCCCTTTCATCACATATTCTCTCCATAATTCTAAATCCGTACAAATTTTAACACTAAAAGAATGAGAAAAAAAAACCCTAGACTTGCCCCTTTTACTACTTTGAAAGTGACACCTCAGTGGTTAATATAGTAGCATAATCATAATCATTCCCTTTAAAACGAAAGATAGAGAAAAGAAAAGAAAAAAAAAGAAAGAAAAGCTCCCTTACAATATATCTCTAATCGATCGGGTTCTGCAATACATATCCCCCTAAGATTTATTTATGGTTCCAAGATAATAATAAAAATAACTAATCTTGGTTATTGACAAATCTCATTTTTAGGCATTTTCTAAAATCATTTCAATTAATTCAATTTATCTAATCATCATTTACCTTTCTTTTGTAAATAAGAAATAAAAATGTGACCTTTTACCAGTAAAATTGTCAGTAACCCCTATTGTTTTACACTTTTATAATTACAATATATTCTTATTACCATTTCTTCATGCAGAACCCCCTTTTTAATACATTAGCCATTATCTCTATGCAAACAAGTTTCTTTCTTCATTATGTAATTCCGTGTCTCTCTATCTTTTGTTCTTGTTTCTTGTTCCTTCTCCTCTCTTTTATCCCGCTATCCCCCTTCTCTATCCAGTTTGAATCCCTCTCTCTCTTTACCTTTCTGCTCTCTATCCTTCTGGACCTTTCTAACATGCCTAATTTCATAAATGTTCCCCTTTTTAATTACCTTCTTAAGTTTCATTTTTTTGACCATCCTCCCTTTCCCTTTTATTTGTATTAATCTTTGTGTTAGTTGTCTTCTTAAAATGGCTTTCGCTTGCTTGGCTCCCTTCTCCTCCCTTTTATCCTGCTCTCCCCTTCTCTATCCAGTTTGAATCCCTCTCTCTCTCTTTACCTTTCTGTTCCCTTTCCTTCTGAACCTTTCTAACATGCTTAATTTCATAAATGTTCCCCTTTTTAGATACTTTCTTAGGTTCCGTTTTTTAGCCACCCTTCCTTTCCCTTTTATTTGTATTAATCTTTGTATTAATTGTCTTTTTAAGATGGCTTTCTCTTGTGCTGGCTCCTCCCTTTCCAAGGCTCCTTCTTCTTCTTTATTCAGCATTTGAATGCCCATGTTTTCTGCAACAAGCCAAGTTAGTTCAGTCACTTCCTGTAGCAGTTCTTTCATACTTTTAAACTCCATTTTAATTCTTTGGATGGCCACCAGAATTTTTATTTTCCTTATTTCTTCTTCTTTAAATTTTCTATGATCCTAACCCAGGTCCAGAGTCTATATCAATATCACCAATTAGTCCGGTAGTCCGTCTTTGTGTATTCAAGCTTTCACTTTCTATGAGTCTTGCGTCTCTTTAAAATGTAACAACTCCAATCCACAAAGGAACAAGATAGTTTCTTTCTTCTTTAGCTTCCAATTTTTCTCCACAAAGTGGCACTTTCTGCACAGAGTCTTAACCCTTTCCTTTTATTTTGATATTCAAAGTTTTCCGAGCCCCAAACTTAAGTTCTTACGCTGGCTTCTTCCTTTCCCGGTTCGAAGCCCCTTATAGCTGTCAAAAATATTTTACTTATTTTTCCTTCACTTGGAACTGCGCCGCTTCTGTTTCTTTTTAAAAAACTCATCTTTATCTTAATCCGGGGTGCCTTGATCTTACCATCCGATACTCCGGTTCCTCTGCTGTCGACTTCTCTCTTTCCTCCTGCACCAATCTTAATCCCGTTGAGACCTTCTCTTGAGGTGGCCATTTTTGACCACCACTTCTTGACGTCTTCGGAGGGAAAAGACCAGACCCAAAAGGGGGGAGATGCGGCTCCCCTCACTCTGGCTGGCAGATTTCCCTTTCTCCGCCGCCCCTCTGAGGCAGCTTCAGCCCGAACCTTGCAGGATCGGGGCTCTCACCAGGCTGCGGTCGTGGGCGATCACAAACCGCCGAGAAGGCTCTTGCAGGATCGGGGCTCTCCGACGCAAGAGCCAGGCTGCGGTCGTGGACGATCACAAACCGCTGCCCGTTCTCGAGAAGGCTCAACCCGGAAGCCCGAGTTTCTGCTTCTGAGGTGAGTTTCTGCTTCTGAGTTTCTACTCCTTTTTAGAGGAAATATTCTGCCTTTTTAATATTTCCCAGGATATTTCATTTTTCTAAGAGACGGGTGGGTGCTAACTTCCTACACTGGAAACCATGTTTCACAGTGGTTCACAGATGGCAGTAGTTTTGTCCAGAATGGTGTCCACAAGGCTGGTTATTCAGTGGTCACACCCTGGGAGACTGTTGAATCAGGACCCCTTCCCCCAAGTACATCTGCACAACTGGCTGAAATCATGGCCCTAACAAGGGCCCTCCAGTTGGCAAAAGGGCAGAGGGTTAATGTTTACACAGACAGTAAATATGCATTTGGAGTTTTACATGCTCATGGGGCTATTTGGAAAGAAAAGGGTATGCTCACTGCCCGGGAGGTGGGGGAGCACAATCAAACATGGGCCCCAGATCATACAATTATTGGAAGCTGTACACTTCCCTCAAGAGGTTGCAGTCATGCATGTCAGGGGTCATTCCAACGAAGACACCTTGGTGGCAAAAGAAAATAGGGTGGCAGACAAGGCAGCAAAGGAGGCCGCTCAGCTGGCCCCTGCACAGGTCTGTCCCCTGATTCCCTATCAGCTGGAAACATCCCTGTTCAAACCATCCTATTCTAAGGAGGAAGAAAAATGGGCTCAAGAACTGGGAGACACTTGGTCCCAAGACGGGTGGTGGAAGTTAGGACAAAGGGTGGTGCTGCCTAAGGTTCCCCTAAGAGCTTTGCTGACCCACTTACACAAAGACACACATTGGGGGGCTAAAGCGCTCGCTGATTTTGCAACCGATACATGCTGGCAAAAGGCACATATGCTGTCACTAACCAAGTCGCTGCAGCCTGTCTCTGTTGTGCACAAAACAACCCAAAGACAGCACAGAAACCTTCTTTGGGAGTCCTACAGGGCTCATACCCAGGTGCTGTGTGACAAATAGATTTCACCAAATTTCCCCGGAAACTGGGATTTAGATATCTCTTGGTTTTGGTGTGTACTTTTTCTGGGTGGGCTGAGGCTTTTCATGCCGTACAACAAGGCCAAGGAAGTAGCCTGCACATTACTAAAAGACATTGTGCCAAGATTTGGGGTGCCTTTGCATATCTCCTCAGATTCTTCACAGCACAGCTGACACAAACTGTTTCCCAGGCTCTTGGAATTAAGTGGAAACTTCACGCTGTTTATTCCCAGTAGTAGGGATTTACTGTTAAACAAAATGCACTGATTAGCCCTTTGAACTTCTGTATGGACATGCATATCCGTTCTATAGAATAGGTGGGGAGGTTATGCATTTAGTGGGGAGAGACCCTCTATCAGTATGTGAGCCAGCTTGGGGTTGTGAATTCTCTTTCTCATTACATGCAGGAAAACAAACCCTTGGGCCTGGACCATCCAGTGCATCCCTTTCAACCAGGAGACTGGGTTCTAGTGAAATCGTGGAGACTCGACTCCCTCCAGGAGAAGTGAAAAGGCCCATTCCAAGTGTTGCTGACCACATATACTACGCTGAAGGTGAAAGACCTATCCTCGTGGATCCATCATTCCCATGTGAAGAAGTGCCCAGACCAGGAGGTGCCGGAGCACTGGACTGTGACCCCAAACCACAAGGCGACAGAGACTTGGGACTGAAGTTTCTAATCTGCATTTCTAATCACCTTCCTCTTGACTTTGCTGCCTTGGCCCATTTCGAGGCATGGTAGGATGGCAATACACAGCTATAGGAGCGTGAGTTTGGCCCTCGTGTTGCTGATTACACTGACCATGACTTGTCTTATTGGATATTTTTTCTTCTGGAACCGTCCCATCCCAAGGGAAGGTGGCATTGCCCCTGTGAACACAGACTGTGACAGTGACAGTGACAGCAGGTGTGCAACCCCTGTGGACACTTATGTTTGAAGCACCTTGGGAGTGGGACTTCTGGAGTCTGTTGGGAGTCTTGGGACTGTGGGTGTTATACTTGGCAAATAAAACTTGGCTCTGTGGGCTGTCCAGGACTGAGACTCCTCCTCCCAGACCATGCCTAACCCCAGCTCCCTGATGAGTTGATTTTGTGATTGCAACTGCATCACAGAATTTTGTTGTTGTTCCCATTGCTGTGACTGTTCTCCTGTGTGTGTGTGGACTATCACACTGAGAGTGAGGATTGGACTGAACTCCTTGAACCTGAACCACAGGAGGAGGAAGTTGAGGTTTCTGATTTTCATGCTGAAGAGATCGTCTCCCTCTCGGGACCTAGACCATCAGACTACCCTGACTTATTTTCAAACTGGCAGGCATGAGTCCTCTATGGCTTTGTTTGGTGTTTGTGTGTGCCCTGTTGGTGGATAGGTCCTGAACAACAGCTGCCTACTCCTACCCAAGACGGGGGCCCTGGAGCTGTTAGGGATCCTGAGGGGGGAGGACGGATCAGGGTCCCTGGTTTGGGGTCCTCAACAATGCCACATGAGAGACCTGAGCCACTCCACTCCCCCATCACCGTTGCATCTATCATGTCCTTCACTGTCCCAAACCCAGCCCATCACCAAAACCAAAACCAAAACTCAAACCTAAGTTGGACAGAAGGAAGAATATCACCTAGGCTAAAAAGGGGCCTATGCAACATTTGACTGGAAGCAAGAGCCCGATTTGGGGGCAGGATCCTGGTAGATGCAAACCTACATTATGTCCTCTATCACAGGTTGGAGAAGAATGTTGTTTCTATATGAATAAATCAGGAGTGGTCAGGGGAAGCTGCAACGGACTTGCAAGACAGAGGATCCCAGATTGGACAAAGATTACTGGGGACAGACCAGTGGTTCTCATGGTTGCCAGGAACTGCCTGGGTCAAACAGCTCTTGTTGCTGTTGTTGTGTGTAGTAACAGGACTAGTCTTCATCCCGTGTGATACCTCTACTCAGACAACAGGTTAAAAACAAATAAGGATTGAAAAGAGTTGATCATCTTAGGAGGACTTTTGGGAAGTAAGCCTTCCAAGATCCTCGAGGGGAATGAAGGATCAGATGATGGGATGTATCTACAGAGTAGGCTCTGGGGAATCAAGAGGAAGGGTCATATGTGGAGATAGGACCCAGGTATGGATGGAATGGACATGAGAGGGAGGAATATGAATTCTGATAAAACATCTTCTATTGTCTTCATTTCTGTGCCTTAAGCAGCCTTGCTCCTTCCTGTCTTCTCTCTCTACAGAAGGAGGGGGGTCACAGGGGTGCTGTCTCAGACAAAGATTTAAAACTGCTTTTACTTTTCTCTGTGGAAAGGGGGGTCGCGGGGAGTGGGGGAGCTACCTTGAGCTGCTCTGCAATAGGAAAGGGGTTGGAACTGCACATTCTTAGCGAGGCAGAAGTTAGCACCTTAAACCAATAGCCAGGATATCAGGAACAAGAATAGCTTGCTTATAAGAAAAACCCCAAAACCACATAGCTGGCACATGAAACTAGGACACTTTGCAAGATACCCGTGACCTAGGGTGAAAAACAGATGACGCAACATTTAGCTATGTAGGGGGCTGAGATCCAAATAACCAATCAATATTATCTGTTATGCATGCATTATTAGGGGAAGGGCAAAGGACTGGATGTGACCACCCCTTGACTATAAAAATTGATGTAAGATTCTCATCAGGGCCCTTGGTTAGCTTTTGAGCCAGGGTCCTTATATCTTGGTACCAAAATAAACGTATATTGTATCACACTGTTAGAAGTAAGTAAATTCAAAAATAAAATAGTATACAAGATGCTTATAAAGGTTTTACAAATGGGGGTTCGACTGGATGACCTTGCAGGGTCCCTTCCAATTCTATTAATCTGTTATCAAATGAAATATATCTCCTGTGTATACATGCTTTGCTTTTATACTTTTGACATGCTACATTGTTAAGCCTTTTTATGTTTTTATCTTATGTATATGCCTTTTATATTATTATTATGTTTGGGGTTGTTATAATTGTAGTAAATGATGAGTTTAGAAAGAGGCCCTGATGAGGGATGCTTCATTCCTTAATGCTAGGGAAAGATGCCACGTGGGCAGCCAAGGTACGGAGGGGAACAGATGAGAACATAACGAAAGGAGGCAATTCTCCTGGAGACATCCTAGGAGTAGCTGCAACACCTGAGGGCATATCCAATGAGCTTGAACTTGGGAGGAATGAGTCTCAAGAAGGAGGGAACTTGGGTGACAAGATGAAACTATATAAAGTATGTTTTGAGGTTCTAAAGGTGTGGCTTTTGATTTTGAACCTGCTTGTTAAGGTTCTAAAGACCAACGGTGCTTTGCAAACCGTCTAATATTTCTTTTAATAAATCCTTTTTGTTTTCAATGATCCAAGGTTTTTTTGTTGGCTTTGAGTTATTTCCAACAACACCTTGTGTCTGGTGACTTATCGCTTCAACACCAAGCAAGAGCCCAGTTTTGGGGACAACAAAGGGAACTGAACATTGGCTGAAATGGCAAAACTGACTACTTTGATTAAAGAAAAGAACACAAGTACTTTTGTTTCCACATGGAAACCACTTCTGAACTTCATGCTCGATGTGGAAAAGAATGCTAAATGTTTTCAAGGAAACGTCTATGGAGATTCTCAAATTATTCAGGTCATGGTTTTTCCCAAAGGTGCTTTTTCAAGGAGGCAAATGGACTTCAAGTTTTTCTTCAAAGTCGTTAGCTTCTCATCCAAAAAGCTTCTTTTTGAGCAGAAGAAGCTTCTTGGATGAGAAGCGAAACATCTTGAAGAAAACCAGAAAGTCCAGTCACCTCTTGAAAAGCACCTTTGGGTTTTCAAGGAAACAACAACAACCCAACCCAGTTGCCTTTGCAAAAAGCACCTTTGGAACAAACAATGATCTGGATGATTTGAGAATCTTCATAGATACCAGAATTACATAATTTCTGAATCCTTTTGTGGCAGTGATCAAACGGGACACAGATCCCAGAAGTTTTCAGAGGCAAATGCTGCTTTCCATGCTTGTAGCTGAGGATCCTGAATGGAACAAGTGAGTCTTCTCCTAAAAAGTTGTGGGGAAGAAATCCTCAGGATATGTATTGATCAAGTCTCCATCTTGGCTACAGGCTGCAGTTTATAGTGGTAAGTGAGCCTCTTCCTGGAGCCAGCAGGGAATGCAAAGACATGTGTTTCTCCAGCGTGGGTTTGAGAGATTCTTCTGACTGGAAATGACATCTTTGAGCAAGACCTACCAGGTAAGACAATAACCAGCCTCCCTCAAAAATGGAAGTGATCTAACACACACAACCCAAGGCAACACTTAAGGCAGGGATGTCAAACTCAAGGCCCACGAGGTGTTTAGATCTGGCTCATGGGGCCGCCTTGGAAACAGTAAAGTACTGGACCATGGTGCCTCTGCCAGTGAAAACGGAGCTCGGGAGAGGGCACAATCCCCAGGCCCCATTTTCAGCTGCGATGGCCTCCTGCAGCCCTCTGTTACCGAAAATGGAGCCCAAGGAGGAGGCCATCACGCCCCAAAATGGAGTCTGGGAGGTCGCGACAGCTTCCCAGACTCCATTTTCGGCAGAGGGCTGCAGGAGGCCATCGTGGCTGAAAACAGGGCCTGGGAGGACCGTGCTCCCCAACACCCTGGGCTCTGTTTCGCTGGCAGAGGGCTAGCAAAAGAAACTAAAAACAAAACAAAGGAGAAATGTTTCCCCTTTTGTATTTGAGCATGGAAGAAGGGACAGGAAAAGAGAAAGGAAAGGAAAAGAAAAAGAAAAGAAGATGGGAAGAGAGCAAGGAAGAAAAATAAGGAAAGGAAGGAAAGAAAGGAGAATGAAGAGGGAAGCAAAAGAAAGAAGGAAAGAAGGAAGATTATAATGAGAGTGATGGAGGGTCTGAGGGAAGTCCTGCCTTAGCATTTGGCCACCACAGGTGCCCCTGACAAGTCGAGCTGGCCATGCCCCCAGCCACACACCCCAGGTCAAACACAACCCTGATGCCCTCAATGAAATTGAGTTTGACACCGGCTTAAGGGATTAACATCCAAATGTGGTTTGATTGCTTGATGTTCATTGAGGGTAGGAGGTTTTCAGTTCCTCAGATGGGGCTGGATTTGAACTCCTGCCAGCCAAAATCCCCTGGAACTAGTTTCCCAATGCCAGAGAGAAATAAAAGTATTAACAGAAGCACAATTTTCACCTAAAGTTTGGATAGCTTAATTTAAAACCAAATTTTAGAATATCTGAATACAGGTAGTCCTCGACTTACAATAGTTCATTTAGTGACCGTTCAAAGCTACAACAGCACTGAAAAAAGTGACTTAGGACCGTTTTGCACTTATGACCGTTGCAGCATCCACATGGTCACACAATCAAAATTCAGACACTTGGCAACTTGACTCATATTTGTGACGGTTGCAGTGTCCCGCAAACCCCTTTTGTGACCTTCTGACAACCAAAGTCAATGGGGAAGCCAGATTCACTTAACAACTGCGGTACTAACAACTGCAGTGATTCGTTTAACAATGGTGGCAAGAAAAGTTGTAAAAATGGGATGAAATTCACTTAAGAAACAGAAGCAACAGAAATTTTGGGCTCAGTTGTAGTCATAACTCGAGGATGATCTATATCAAATCAACAATTAATGGGTACAGATTTATTAAATCATTATTTAACTGGCCCCCAGTAACGACAGATAGTCCTTGCATATGGTGACCGTTTGAAGTCAAAACAGCTCTGAAAAATATGACTTATGACAGGTCCTCGCATTTGTGACCATCGCAGTATCCCCATGGTCAGCTGATCAAAATTTTGGGCATTTGTCAACTGGCATGTATTTCCAACAGTTGGAGCATCCTGGGATGATATGATGGCCATTGGTACAGTTCCCAGCTGGCTTTTGACAAGCCAAGACATTGCGGGGGGGAGCCAGATTCATTTAACGACCGTGTGATTCGCTGAACACCTGCAGTGTTAACAGGGCAAAAAAGCTCCTCAAATTCGGTATACAGTCCTCGACTTACGACCACAATTGAGCCCAAAATTTCTGTTGCCAAGTGAAACATTTGTTAAGTGAACTTTGCTCCATTTTACAACCTTTCTTGCTGTGGCCGTTAAATGAATTATGGTGGTTGTTCAACCAACATGGTTGTTCAGTGCATCTGACTTCCCCGTCAACTTTGCCAGTCAGACGGTCGAAAAAGGTGATCAAGTAAACCCAGGACATTGCAACCGTCGTAAATGTGAGTCAGTTGCCAAGCATCTGAATTTTGATCACGCGACCACAGGGATGCTGCAGTGGTTGTAAGTGTGAAAAACGGTCATAAGTCCCTTTTTTCAGTGCCGTTGTAACTTGGAACGGTCACCAAACGAACAGTTGTAAGTCATGGTATAGGTTCTCCTGCTTGAGCACGGGGTTCGACTAGAAGACCTCCAAGATCCCTTCCAGCTCTATTCTGATTCAAGTGTATGCCATGCACATAATACAGGTAGTCCCCAATTTACAAGAGTTTGTTTAGTGACTGTTAGTTACAATGGCACTTAAAAAGGTGACTTTTTTCAGTTACAACTTTTCCAGCATTCCCATGATCATCTTCATCATTTAACGACCCCATAATCCCTTGCTGGGTGATCTGGGCAATTGAATGGAGCTAGCAGAGCATTTTAATGGCCAGATGCCCTTCTTGTCACCAATGTGGAGCTTTGTTCAGCAGATATATTCTCATTGTGCCCAGAGAAATATCTGCCTCTACCTAGGAATGAACTCACAGGTTCCTGGTTGTGAGGCGAGAGTTCCACCTCTATGCCACCACACCACTGTTAACTTTCCCATGATCATGTGATCAAAATTCAGATGTTTGGCGAGTGGTTCATATTTATGACCGTTGGTCTGTCCTGGGGTCATGATGCCCTTTTGTGACCTTCTGACAAGGGGGGAAGCCAGATTCACTTAACTGTGTTATACTAACTGAACAAATGCAGTGATCCACTTAACTGTAGCAAGAGCCTTGGTGGTGCAGGCTGTTAAATGCCTAGCACTTAGTTCCAGCTGCCTGCAATTAGTGCAGGCTCGAATCCCAGCAGGCTCAAGGTTGACTCAGCCTTCCATCCTCTCGGGGTAGGTAAATTGAGGACCCAAGATTGTTGGGGGCAATAAGCTGACTTTGTAAAAATGCCGCTTAGTAATAAGCAGGCATATACAATGGAATGAAGGCTATTGCTGAGCGCATTGGGTTGTGCTCCAAAAATTGTAAGCCGCCCTGAGTCTCTGGAGAAGGGCGGCATATACATTTTTTTAAAAAGTCATAAAATGGGGCAAAACTCACTTAAATGTCTACCAACAAAAACATTGGGGCTCAATTGTGGTCATAAGTTGAGGACGACCTATATAACTGTATTGCTTTTATTGCGAAGGCAACTTTTTTTCTTCAATTTACGTATGTACATGCATGTGTGCCTACACACCTTCACAGCTCTATTGATTCTGCCCTCCACAATGGTCTGTTTCTCACGTGGGAAAATTAATTACCTACCCAAGGCAAGCTGCATACAAATTTCTGCCAGGTATAGGCTGATACCAGTTACTGTCGTGTTTCCCCCCAAATAAGACCAGGTCTTATATTAATTTTTGCTCCAAAAGATGCATTAGGGCTTATTTTTTGGTTAGGACTTATTTTCAGGGAAATATAAGTAAACATGTCCGTCTGGCTGACAATCTTTTAACTGGGGCTTATTTTTGGCATAGCTTATATTATGAGCATCCTGAAAAATCATGCTAGTGCTTATTTTCCAGTTTATTTTCAGGAAAACAGGGTATCTGGAGGATTAAAAAGTTTCCATGTTCAACTTAAAAATATTCAAGTCATTTTTCTCCTCCTCTGCCTCTCCACCCTTCACGAATGATTGCCACCTGGTAAACAACACTATCTTGTACTTATCATCTATCACCCAGTTTTGAGTTCTTTAGACCACGCCACCAAGATCAGGAAGTTGAAAGTCTCCATCAAAGCAGTGGTCGCGTTGCATGCCATCTACCAGACAGATGAATGGTCGGGCGGTAAGGATGGAGAAACCGAAGAGGGATAAACAGGCTTCCATTATGAAAAGGATGGTTGCTACTTTTTTCAGAGCCAGCAAAATAAACATTCCAAATCTTTTTTTTAAAAAAACATTTTTATTGTTCAGTTTGTCTCCAAAGTCAAAAATATTAAGAGTGCTAACAGCTATGAAAAAAAAAGTTGAGAAAGCCCCATGCCCCCAACCCTCCCTCCCTCCTGGCCTGGATCAGGTGGACCCCGACCCACCCACCCGAAGGAAACAAGGGAGGGTCAGGGCAAGAAATGCATTTAATCCATCCCTTTCGATGCTCATTCATTGGAGACCCACGCATGCGGCAACCCTGGAAACAGATGAATACAAACGGGGAGCTTGACAATTAGAAAAGGCGGGAGGGGGAAAGGTGATCCCGTAAAAGGGGAACAAAAAAAAGGAAAAAGAAAATAAAGAATAGAAAGAAGCAAGAATCTTTTCTTTTGCTTGTGTCCTAATCTCCCAGTCCTGCTTGACTGCATCTTTAGGAAAGCTTGGCTGTGTATTCCTTTCCATCACAGTTCCAAGGTGGATTTCCTGTTGTCACTTGCATCGGAAAAGCGCAGCGCAATTTCGTTTTTCCTTGTCAGTTCAAAACGCCAACAGAACGAGCAGTTGGCTTGAACTTTTGAGTTCTTGACATGGGTGTAATACTTTAAAAAGTCAAGCAGCTCCTCTTGCCAAGGCTTCCAAGTGTGGAGACACAGGGTACAGGGGGGGAAATGGGGAAAGAGTCCCTATGCAGAAGGTGGTTTGGAGTGGATATACCCCTCCCCAAAGGAGGATAGTGGGAAAGAGAGGGGCAGTTGAAGCTGCAGAGAAGAATGGTAAAGTCACTCCCCATTCCTGAGTCTCGCCCAAGACAGCCTTCCATGCCCCCTCTTCTCTGGCACAGTTTTTGTCCATCATGAACATGGCTTGGAATTCTCTTACAGCGGATTGATCCATGCAAATGGTTTGGAAAAGAGGCGGAGAAGAAAAAAAATAAAAATAAAAAACCCAAAATATGCTCCAGAGAAACAAAACAAGGGAGCCAAGGGGGTGTGGATGTGGGAAAGGTGGAAAAAAAATAGTTTGTGGGGAGGAGCTGACCGCCTCTCCCGGGACCCTAAAGACTGGTTGATGGAGGGAGGCCTCTGTAGCCCCCCCATAATTTCCCCCCCCTCCCCCAACTGACTGATGGGAAAGGTTTGTCATCGCCCCAATCTACTTCCTCTTCTTCTTCGGTGGGGCGGAACTTTGGCCAGGACTACGACTGTGGGAGCTGTGGTGGTGTCCTGAACTCTGGGAGGGGGGAAACTTCCTCTTGCGGTTCATGGTGCGCTCCTCCTCCTCCTCGTACCGACTCTCTCGATCAGCTGTGGGGAAGGGAGAGGGAGAAGTCAGAACCTCCACAGAGCTAAGGGTGACATGATAGCAGTGTTATCACAAAGCGGAGGGGGTCCACCTGTTCTCCAAAGCACCAGAAGGCAAGACAAGAAGCGATGGATGAAAGCTAATCAAGGAGAGAAGCAACCTGGAACTAAGGAGAAATTTCCTGACAGTGAGAGCAATTAATCAGTGGAACAACTTGCCTCCAGAAGTTGTGAAAGCTCCAACACTGGAAGTTTTTAAAAAGATGTTGGATAACTATTTGTCTAAAATGGTATAAGGCAGAGATGATGGTTAACGTGTTCGGCAGAGTGCCCAAAGTGTGTGCACGTGCATCCCCAAAATGCAATACGTGCGCATCCCCCGTGCATTTGCTCACGCATGCATCCCCTGCACATGCCTCCCACATGCCTCCTGCCCCCCACACATGCACAGACCTGAATACCAGCTGGCCAGCAGGAGGTGCACGCATACATGCGTGGCAGAGCTGAGCTGGGGCGACAGCTCGCGTGCCCACAGAGAGGGCTCTGCATGCCACCTCTGGCACACGTGCCAGGTTCGCCATCACAGGTATAGGGTCTCCTGCTTGAGCAGGGGCTGGACTAGAAGATCTAG
>SOZL01000851.1:37186-72595 GCA_009733165.1 Naja naja | reverse complement strand
CGCAGTTGTTAAGTGAATCTGGCTTCCCCATTGACTTTGGTTGTCAGAAGGTCACAAAAGGGGTTTGCGGACACTGCAACCGTCACAAATATGAGTCAAGTGCCAAGTGTCTGAATTTTGATTGTGTGACCATGTGGATGCTGCAACGGTCATAAGTGCAAACGGTCCTAAGTCACTTTTTTCAGTGCTGTTGTAGCTTTGAATTGACGGTCACGGTAAAGTGAAAAGCTGTCTAATTTTGATCCATGATGGAACTACCTGTATTCAGATATTCTAAAATTTGGTTTTAAATTAAGCTATCCAAACTTTAGGTGAAAATTGTGCTTCTGTTAATACTTTTATTTCTCTCTGGCATTGGGAAACTAGTTCCAGGGGATTTTGGCTGGCAGGAGTTCAAATCCAGCCCCATCTGAGGAACTGAAAACCTCCTACCCTCAATGAACATCAAGCAATCAAACCACATTTGGATGTTAATCCCTTAAGCCGGGGTGTCAAACTCAATTTCATTGAGGGCATCAGGGTTGTGTTTGACCTGGGGGTGTGTGGCTGGGGGGGGGCATGGCCAGCTCGACTCGTGTCAGGGGCACCTGTGGTGGCCAAATGCTAAGGCAGGACTTCCCTCAGACCCTCCATCACTCTCATTATAATCTTCCTTCTTTCCTTCCTTTCTTTTTGCTTCCCTCTTCATTCTCCTTTCTTCCTCCTTCCCCTTTCCTTATTTTTTCTTCCTTGCTCTCTTCCCATCTTCTTTTTCTTTTTCTTTTCCCTTTCCCTTTCTCTTTTCCTGTCCCTTCTTCCATGCTCAAATACAAAAGGGGAAACATTTCTCCTTTTGTTTTGTTTTTAGTTTCTTTTGCTAGCCCTCTGCCAGCGAAAACAGAGCCCAGGGTGTTGGGGGGGCGCACACGGTCCTCCCAGGCCCTGTTTTCAGCCACGATGGCCTCCTGCAGCCCTCTGCCAGCGAAAATGGAGTCTGGGAAGCTGTGCGCGACCCTCCCAGACTCCATTTTGGGGCGTGATGGCCTCCTCCTTGGGCTCCATTTTCGGTAACAGAGGGCTGCAGGAGGCCATCGCAGCTGAAAATGGGGCCTGGGGGATTGTGCCCTCTCCCGAGCTCCGTTTTCACTGGCAGAGGCACCATGGTCCAGTACTTTACTGTTTCCAAGGCGGCCCCATGAGCCAGATCTAAACACCTCGTGGGCCTTGAGTTTGACATCCCTGCCTTAAGTGTTGCCTTGGGTTGTGTGTGTTAGATCACTTCCATTTTTTGAGGGAGGCTGGTTATTGTCTTACCTGGTAGGTCTTGCTCAAAGATGTCATTTCCAGTCAGAAGAATCTCTCGCAAACCCACGCTGGAGAAACACATGTCTTTGCATTCCCTGCTGGCTCCAGGAAGAGGCTCACTTACCACTATAAACTGCAGCCTGTAGCCAAGATGGAGACTTGATCAATACATATCCTGAGGATTTCTTCCCCACAACTTTTTAGGAGAAGACTCACTTGTTCCATTCAGGATCCTCAGCTACAAGCATGGAAAGCAGCATTTGCCTCTGAAAACTTCTGGGATCTGTGTCCCGTTTGATCACTGCCACAAAAGGATTCAGAAATTATGTAATTCTGGTATCTATGAAGATTCTCAAATCATCCAGATCATTGTTTGTTCCAAAGGTGCTTTTTGCAAAAGGCAACTGGGTTGGGTTGTTGTTGTTTCCTTGAAAACCCAAAGGTGCTTTTTCAAGAGGTGACTGGACTTTCTGGTTTTTCTTCGAAGATGTTTCGCTTCTCATCCAAGAAGCTTCTTCTGCTCAAAAAGAAGCTTTTTGGATGAGAAGCTAAACGACTTTGAAGAAAAACTTGGAAGTCCATTTGCCTCCTTGAAAAAGCACCTTTGGGAAAACCATGACCTGAATAATTTGAGAATCTCCATAGACGTTTCCTTGAAAACATTTAGCATTCTTTTCCACATCGAGCATGAAGTTCAGAAGTGGTTTCCATGTGGAAACAAAAGTACTTGTGTTCTTTTCTTTAATCAAAGTAGTCAGTTTTGCCATTTCAGCCAATGTTCAGTTCCCTTTGTTGTCCCCAAAACTGGGCTCTTGCTTGGTGTTGAAGCCGATAAGTCACCAGACACAAGGTGTTGTTGGAAATAACTCAAAGCCAACAAAAAAAACCTTGGATCATTGAAAACAAAAAGGATTTATTAAAAAGAAATATTAGACGGTTTGCAAAGCACCGTTGGTCTTTAGAACCTTAACAAGCAGGTTCAAAATCAAAAGCCACACCTTTAGAACCTCAAAACATACTTTATATAGTTTCATCTTGTCACCCAAGTTCCCTCCTTCTTGAGACTCATTCCCTCCCAAGTTCAAGCTCATTGGATATGCCCTCAGGTGTTGCAGCTACTCCTAGGATGTCTCCAGGGAGAATTGCCTCCTTTCGTTATGTTCTCATCTGTTCCCCTCCGCACTTGGCTGCCCACGTGGCATCTTTCCCTAGCATTAAGGAATGAAGCATCCCCTCATCAGGGCCTCTTTCTAAACTCATCATTTACTACAATTATAACAACCCCCCCCCCAAACATAATAATAATATAAAAGGCATATACATAAGATAAAACATAAAAGGCTTAACAATGTAGCATGTCAAAAGTATAAAAGCAAAGCATGTATACACAGGGAGATATATTTCATTTGATAACAGATTAATAGAATTGGAAGGGACCCTGCAAGGTCATCCAGTCGAACCCCCATTTGTAAAACCTTTATAAGCATCTTGTATACTATTTTATTTTTGAATTTACTTACTTCTAACAGTGTGATACAATATACGTTTATTTTGGTACCAAGATATAAGGACCCTGGCTCAAAAGCTAACCAAGGGCCCTGATGAGAATCTTACATCAATTTTTATAGTCAAGGGTGGTCACATCCAGTCCTTTGCCCTTCCCCTAATAATGCATGCATAACAGATAATATTGATTGGTTATTTGGATCTCAGCCCCCTACATAGCTAAATGTTGCGTCATCTGTTTTCACCCTAGGTCACGGGTATCTTGCAAAGTGTCCTAGTTTCATGTGCCAGCTATGTGGTTTTGGGGTTTTTCTTATAAGCAAGCTATTCTTGTTCCTAATATCCTGGCTAGTGGTTGAAGGTGTTAACTTCTGCCTCGCTAAGAATGTGCAGTTCCAACCCCTTTTTGCAGAGCAACTCAAGGTAGCTCCCTCACTCCCCGCGACCCCCTTTCCACAGAGAAAAGTAAAAGCAGTTTTAAATCTTTGTCTGAGACAGCACCCCTGTGACCCCCCTCCTTCTGTAGAGAGAGAAGACAGGAAGGAGCAAGGCTGCTTAAGGCACAGAAATGAAGACAATAGAAGATGTTTTATCAGAATTCATATTCCTCCCTCTCATGTCCATTCCATCCATACCTGGGTCCTATCTCCACATATGACCCTTCCTCTGATTCCCCAGGGCCTACTCTGTAGATACATCCCATCATCTGATCCTTCATTCCCCCCTCGAGGATCTTGGGAAGGCTTACTTCCCAAAAGTCCTCCTAAGATGATCAACTCTTTTTCAATCCTTATTTGTTTTTAACCTGTTGTCTGAGTAGAGGTATCACACGGGATGAAGACTAGTCCTGCTACTACACACAACAACAGCAACAAGAGCTGTTTGACCCAGGCAGTTCCTGGCAACCATGAGAACCACTGGTCTGTCCCCAGTAATCTTTGTCCAATCTGGGATCCTCTGTCTTGCAAGTCCGTTGCAGCTTCCCTGACCACTCCTGATTTATTCATATAGAAACAACATTCTTCTCCAACCTGTGATAGAGGACATAATGTAGGTTTGCATCTACCAGGATCCCGTCCCCCAAATCGGGCGCCTCTTGCTTCCAGTCAAATGTTGCATAGGCCCCTTTTAGCCTAGGTGATATTCTTCCTTCTGTCCAACTTAGGTTTGAGTTTTGGTTTTGGTTTTGGTGATGGGCTGGGTTTGGGACAGTGAAGGACATGATAGATGCAACGGCGGTGATGGGGGGAGTGGAGTGGCTCAGGTCTCTCATGTGGCATTACTGAGGACCCCAAACCAGGGACCCTGATCCGCCCCCCCTCAGGATCCCTAACAGCTCCAGGGCCCCGCCTTGGGTAGGAGTAGGCAGCTGTTGTTCAGGACCTATCCACCAACAGGGCACACACAAACACCAAACAAAGCCATAGAGGACTCATGCCTGCCAGTTTGAAAATAAGTCAGGGTAGTCTGATGGTCTAGGTCCCGAGAGGGAGACGATCTCTTCAGCATGAAAATCAGAAACCTCAACTTCCTCCTCCTGTGGTTCAGGTTCAAGGAGTTCAGTCCAAATCCTCACTCTCAGTGTGATAGTCCACACACACACAGGAGAACAGTCACAGCAATGGGAACAACAACAAAATTCTGTGATGCAGTTGCAATCACAAAATCAACTCATCAGGGAGCTGGGGGTTATTAGGCATGGTCTGGGGAGGAGGAGTCTCAGTCCTGGACAGCCCACAGAGCCAAGTTTTATTTGCCAAGTATAACACCCACAGTCCCAAGACTCCCAACAGACTCCAGAAGACCCACTCCCAAGGTGCTTCAAACATAAGTGTCCACAGGGGTTGCACACCTGTCGCTGTCACTGTCACTGTCACAGTCTGTGTTCACAGGGGCAATGCCACCTTCCTTGGGGATGGGACGGTTCCAGAAGAAAAAAATGTCCAATAAGACAAGTCACGGTCAGTGTAATCGGCAACACGAGGGCCAAACTCACCGCTCCTATAGCTGTGTATTGCAGTCCTACCATTCCTTGAAATGGGCCAAGTCAGCAAAGTCAAGAGGAAGGTGATTAGGAAATGCAGATTAGAAACTTCAGTCCCAAGTCTCTGTCGCCTTGTGGTTTGGGGGTCACAGTCCAGTGCTCCGGCACCTCCTGCTCTGGGCACTTCTTCACATGGGTATGATGGATCCATGAGGATAGGTCTTTCACCTTCAGCGTAGTATATGTGGTCAGCAACACTTGGAATGGGCCTTTTCACTTCTCCTGGAGCGGGGAGTCGAGTCTCCACGATTTCACTAGAACCCAGTCTCCTGGTTGAAAGGGATGCACTGGATGGTCCAGGCCCAAGGGTTTGTTTTCCTGCATGTAATGAGAAAGAGAATTCACAACCCCAGCAAGCTGGCTCACATACTGATAGAGGGTCTCCTCCCCCACTAAATGCATAACCTCCCCACCTATTCTATAGAACGGATATGCATGTCCATACAGAAGTTCAAAGGGGCTAAGGCCAGTGCGTTTTCGGGGGGCAGTTCTGAGCCGTAGCAATGCTATGGGAATGTCCTGCGGCCAGTGCAGGTGGGCTTCCTGACAGAGTTTGGATATTTGTTGTTTAATCAAGTTATTAATTTTTAAAAAACAAAACCACTACTACTTGGGGAATAAACAGCGTGAAGTTTCCACTTAATTCCAAGAGCCTGAGAAACAGTTTGTGTCACCTGTGCTGTGAAGTGTGGGCCAGAATCTGAGGAGATATGCAAAGGCACCCCAAATCTTGGCACAATGTCTTTTAGTAATGTGCGGGCTACTTCCTTGGCCTTGTTTGTACGGCATGAAAAAGCCTCAGCCCACCCAGAAAAAGTACACACCAAAACCAAGAGATATCTAAATCCCAGTTTCTGGGGAAATTTGGTGAAATCTATTTGCCACATGGCACCAGGGTATGAGCCCTGTAGGACTCCCAAAGGAGGTTTCCGTGCTGTCTTTGGGTTGTTTTGTGCACAACGGAGACAGGATGCAGCGACTTGGTTAGTGACAGCATATGTGCCTTTTGCCAGCATGTATCGGGTGGCAAAATCAGCAAGTGCTTTAGCTCCACAATGTGTGTCTTTGTGTAATTGGGTCAGCAAAGCTCTTAGGGGAACCTTAGGCACCACCACCCTTTGTTCTAACTTCTCGGGACCAAGTGGCTCCCAGTTCTTGAGCCCATTTTTCTTCCTCCTTAGTATAGGGTGGTTTGGACAGGGATGTTTCCACTGATAGGGAATTAGGGAACAGACCTGTGCAGGGGCCAGCTGAGCAGCCTCTTTTGCTGCCTTGTCTGCCATCCTATTTCCTTTTGCCACCAAGGTGTCTTTGTTGGAATGACCCCTGACATGCATGACTACGACCTCTTGAGGGAAGTGTACAGCTTCCAGTAATTGTATGATCTGGGGCCCATGTTTGATTGCCACCCACAGGCAGTGAGCATACCCCTTTCTTTCCAAATAGCCCCATGAGCATGTAAAACTCCAAATGCTTATTTACTGTCTGTGTAAACATTAACCCTCTTCCCTTTTGCCAACTGGAGGCCCCTTGTTAGGGCTGTGATTTCAGCCAGTTGTGCAGATGTACTTGGGGAAAGGGGTCCTGATTCAACAATCTCCCAGGGTGTGACCGCTGAATAACCGGCCTTGCAGACACCATTCTGGACAAAACTACTGCCATCAGTGAACCACTCGCAATCTACATTTTCTAGTGGTTCGTCTGACAAACCAGGTCGGCTTGAATAAACCGAATCTATGACCTCCACATAATCATGTTGCACTTCTGAGTCCACCTGTGGCAGTAGGGTGGCTGGGTTTAAAGTATTACAAACTTCTAAAGTGATTGCCAGTGCGTCTAAGAAAATAGTGTTAGATACAAGGGCCTTGGTGGTGCAGCGGTTAAATGCCTAGCACTTAAGTTCCAGCTGCCTGCAATTATTGCAGGCTCGAATCCCACCAGGCTCAAGGTTGACTCAGCCTTCCATCCTCTCGGGGTAGGTAAATTGAGGACCCAAGATTGTTGGGGGCAATAAGCTGACTTTGTAAAAAATTGCCGCTTAGTAATAAGCAGGCATATACAATGGAATGAAGGCTATTGCATTGGGTTGTATCCCAAAAATTGTATGCCACCCTGAGTCTTCGGAGAAGGGCGGCATATAAATGTAATTTAAAAAAAAAAAGATATGGGCTAGATTGAAGAGGCAGGACAATGGTAGAAGGAAAGGATTTATTTATTTAGCTCTGAGATGAAAACCACCACAGCAGACGCTGTGATTAAGGTATTGAGGAAATTGTTTGCCACACATGGGTTACCAGATGTTGTGGTATCAGATAATGGGCCCCAATTCACAGCAAACAATTTTGAATGTTTCCTAGCTGAACAGGGAATCCACCATGCATTATCAGCACCTGGACATGCCCAGAATAACGGGCAGGCAGAGAGAGTAGTAAGATCCACAAAGGAAACCTTAGCAAAAATGGGACCAGGGGATTGGCAAATGAAAATAGACAAATTCTTAATGATGCAACATATCACACCCTTGGCCGCCACACACAGAAGTCCAGCAGAACTTTTAATGGGGTGGAAGTTAAGATCAGAGCTAGATAGATTACACCCACACTACAATCCAAGCACACCCACAAATTCAACGAATAAATGCAGATATTTGAACATAGGCCAATCGGTCTACGCTCACAACTATGCAGGGGGACCCACATGGATCCCTGCATGAGTGGTGCACGTCACAGGCCCCCGATCTTATAGAGTAGAACTAGAAGATGGGAAAATATGGAGCAGACACATAGATCAACTCTGGGAACGATTGGACTGGAATCAGAATGACCAGAAAGCCTCAGAGACAGAAACACAACACAGAGAGGAAAGACCAACCCTAACAACTACAAACACTGAAAACACAAGCCTACCCACTTTAGGGCGGAACTCAAACTCGAGTACACCGCAGGATAACTTAGCTGAAGGGGGGGGGGAATCCAGCAAAGAAATTCAGAGCCCTCTGTTCCGTCAGAGCCAGCCCCGCCCCCGAAAAACCTTGAGGCAGTTCAAAGGGCCGGCTCTGGAGTGACAACAGACCCAACTAGTCAGGTTGCCACTGCTGGTGAGGCTGAACTGCAAAGGTCCAGTCGCACACACAGGAGTCCCGCCTATTTACGTGACTATGTCTGTGAGTGAGAGCTGATTGGATGAGTGCTTCTTCCGGGAGGGGAGGGGTGTTAGATATTCAATAGGGAAAAAGTCAGACTTCCCCCATTGGTTCATTTTCCACGTGGGAAAATGAGCAGCTGTCAGTGGCTGAAATTGTGGACAGCAGCCTGTAAAAAGAACAGCAGGCACACTGGCGGCAGTTTTTACTCAGAGCTAAATAAAGAAATCCTTTCCTTCTACTGTTGTCTTGCCTCTTCAATCTAGCCCATATCTAATACCTTAAGGGGGCAGCTCCCATTCCCAACTAACTATATACTGTCTAACCAACACACTCCCCGCCTGGAATTATAAATTCCACTACCAACTAACTATCAACTAAAGTAAACAACTAAAGTAAACAGTAGATAGCAACATAGCATCAAACAATGCAACAATGAGGTAGATACAAAGCATGCAAAGCTTGAGGTTCAATCTTCAAGTTCAGCCTTTCTCCGCGGCAACACTAGGTCGGTGACCGGTCTGGTGTAGAGCTTCTTGGTGAAAGTCTGCGGGTCACAGGAAGAATCTTGTGACCTCACTATCTGGACCTCGACTTGGCGGACTAGTCCATCAGAGCTGGGTAGGACTTGATGCACAAGTCCCATGGGCCACGAGTTCCGATGCACATCCTTGTCTTTTAGCAAGACAAGGTCGCCTTCTTTGAGGTTCGGTTCTTTGGTCTTCCATTTATGGCAGTCTTGTAGGGTAGACAGGTACTCTTGCTTCCAACGGTTCCAGAAGGTGTTGGCAAGCCATTGAACTTGTCTCCACTGTTGTTTGTACAAGTCCTTAGAATCAAAGTTCCCTAACAGTACGGGCCAGTCACCTGTCTTCTGAGTTAGCAAGGTGGCTGGAGTGAGAATAGCCGGATTCTCAGGTTCTGAGGAAACCGGAACTAAAGGTCAACCATTGATGGTGGCTGCTACTTCTGCCATCAGGGTGGTTAGGGTCTCATGCGTCAGCGTAGGTGTCTTCATCAACATGGAATCCAGGATTCTGCAAGCTATTCCGATCATGCATTCCCACGCTCCTCCCATGTGGGATGCATGGGGACGATTAAATATCCATACACAATTATGAGCTTTAAGGTAGCCATCAATTGCTGAGTTAGGGTGAGTGCCTTCATCAATCTGTAATTCTTTACAAGCTCCTACAAAGTTCGTTCCCTGGTCAGATCTGAATACCTTGACTGGGCCTCTATAGGCTTGAAACCTTCTTAGGGCATTGATAAAACAAGATCGATGACTTCAATATGGACAGCTCGGATGCTGAGACATGTGAAGAGAACAGCCCAGCATTTGCTGTTAGCTTGACCGCCTCTGGTCCGGCAGGCAGACACTGACCAAGGGCCAAATACATCTAGGCTTACATTGGTGAATGGTGGTTCGGGACTCAGATGCTCTGGTGGCAGGTCAGCCATCATCTGGTGTAGAGTCGTGCCCCATTGTTTGCGACAATGTAGGCACCTGTGCAGAACAGTTGCAATGCATCTCTTAGTGCCCACAATCCAGAGTCCATTAGCTCTGATGGCACCTTCTGTGAAGTGGCGGCCTTGATGGTGGACGGCTTTGTGGTGGTGTTGTACCAACAGGTTCATTACATGTTGGCAAGCAGGGAGGATGATGGGCTGTTTGCTGTCTAAAGCCATTTCAGTCTTGTTTAGGCATCCCCCTACTCAAGGTAACTCATGGCTTTTGAGGTATGCATTCAATCCCAGAAGTGGGCTAGATTCTGGGATGGGCTTCCCTGCTTTCAGGCAATCGAATTCTAATGGATATGTGTTTTGTTGCACACTTTGTAGAATTCTTCTCTCTGCCTGGATATAGCTGTCTGGGAAGCTTGTCTGGAAACCCTTCCGGCGACTTTGGAGACAGATGATCGCATGGACAATCACGGTCGTGCCCAGTATGAGAGGTTTCCATCGGGAGAAGTGCTCAAAGCAGGCTGGTTCTAGGGGGTATTCCTCCTTTTCTTTGACCATCGTTACCATGCAGACGGCCTGTGCATTAACTTTCTTGTCTAGAGGTCGAATGTCGGCATCCTGGTCTGGATGCTCATGATGTTCTGATTCCCGAGGCTTCAGGGTGTCTGTGCATGACAAGAACTCAGGGCCTTTTAGCCAGGTCGATTCTGCTAACTGGGATGCAGGAATAGACCTTGTAGCATGGTCTGCTGGGTTCTGCTCTGTTGGTACATACCGCCACTGCTCGGGTTTAGAAGATCTTCTGATCTGCTCCACTCTGTTGCTCATATAGACATAGAAGCATCTGCTCTTGTTGTGGATGTAGCCTAGCACCACCTTGCTGTCTGTATAGAGGGTGGTGGGTTCTAGCTCAAGGTCTACCATCTTCGTTATCAGATCCGCTAGTTCCACGGCCAGCACAGCCCCACAACATTCCAGCCGTGGTATGGTATGACCTTGTTGTGGTGCTAGTTTTGCCTTTCCCATGACAAACCCGACACAGACGTTGCTCTCCCCACCATAGAACCTGAGGTATGCCACGGCTGCTACTGCCTTTGTTGATGCATCTGAAAAAACATGCAGTTCTTTCCTCTGTGCTGCAGCGGGCAAGATAGGAACATACGTGCTCTGTAAGTGAACATCTTGGAGACAACTTAGAGAGTTGCACCATGTCTCCCATTCTTGCTTCTGTTCTGGTGGAAGCAGCTCATCCTAATCTTTGGTGTTTTGGGAGAGCGTGCACAAAAGGAGTCTACCTTGGATTCTCACAGGTGCTGCAAACCCTAGAGGATCGAACAGGCTGTTCACCATTGACAGTACTCCTCTCCTCGTAAAGTCAGTTTTCTGGGTTGGGGTTGTGAAGGTGAAGATGTCTTTCTTCAAGTCCCAACACAGGCCGAGACTGCGTTGGATAAGGGGGGTGTCGCTGCCGAAATCGAGGTCTTGCAGTCCCTTGGCATAGTCCTCAGGATCAAAGGCCTTCAGCACTTCCTCGCTGTTGGAAGCTATCTTGTGTAGCCTAAGGTTGGCTGTCGCTAGCATTTGCTGTGTATTCTTTAATACGTCTATGGCCTCTGCCAGGGTGGGTACAGATTTTAGGCCATCATCCACGTAGAAGTCATGTTCCATGAAGCGTGTGGCATCTGCCCTGTATTTGTCTCCACCCTCTTGACTTGTGCGTTGTAGACCGTAGTTGACAATCGCAGGAGAAGAACCATTTCCAAAGACATGCGCTCTCATTCTGTATTCCGAAATACGTTGGTTGTGCTGTTCATCACTGAACCACAGGAACCAGAGGTAGTTACGGTGATGTTCCCTGACGAGGAAGTAATAGAACATCTGCTGTATGTTGGCCATGATGGCTATGGCTTCTTTTCTGAAGCAGATAAGCACCCCAAGCAGACTGTTGTAAGATCAGGCCCTGTAAGAAGAGCCTTGTTCAGAGAATGGCCTTGGAACTGCACGTTGGTGTCGAAGACTACACGTATTTGGCCTGGTTTCTGAGGATGGTACACTCCAAAGAATGGCAGGTACCAACATTCTTCATCTTTCCGCAGGGGTGGGGCAAGCTCAGCGTGTCCATTCTGTACCATCTTGTCCATGAAGTCCACCAAGTGAGCTTTCATTGCTGGCTTCCGGTTCATGATACGTCTCAGACTGAAGAGGTGAGAGAGTGCATGTTCTTGGTTGTTTGGCAGGTGTTGCCTGGGTATGCAAAAGGGTAGTGGAGCGACCCAGCTCCCCGTGGCATCCTGTTGAAACTCCTTATCCATGAGCCCTAGAAATTCTTTGTCCTCTATAGACAAGGCCAAGTTATTGTCTTCTTTGCTAGTCTGAAACAGTGCCTCTGCTAAAACAGGTTTGACTGTCGAAAGCATGAAGTGTTCCTGGCATGGTTTCAGATGGGATGCTCTTCCATTCTAGAGAATGGATGTTGCAAAGACATATGCCTGGGTTGGGGCCTGCAGCCAATCGACACAGACTATTCCTGTGATTCCCCATCCTAGTTCTGTCTTGAAGACAAATGGGGAGCCTTTCGGGCCTTGGACTACTTCATTGTGAACGAAAACCTCAGGTATGTCTACTCCCAGCAAGAGCAGAATCTCGGCTTCAGGATCTAGAGTGGGAAGGTGATGAGCCATGTGCTTCAGGTGAGGTATGTTACTTGCTACCTCTGGTGTTGCAATCTGGCTGTGTTCATCTGGTATCCCATCCCATTCTAACAGAGGCAGCAGTGGGAACTGGGAACTCCCATCTAATGACTCTATACAGAGTCCAGTAGCTCTCCTCCCCGCCGTGCGTTTAGGTACGGTGCATGTTGATATCGTGAAGTGCACTTCTTCCTTTTGAACATCAAAGAGGTCAAAGAATGCGGACCTGGCCAGCAAGCAATTGCTCTGATTATCCACTATTACATACATCTTCATGGCTTCTTCCAGGCGTCCATCAGGGTAAACATTGGCTAAACAGATCTGATGACATGAGCGAGGGAATAGTGTGTCATCGCATACTGCCGTGCATTTGACACTCGCTGCCGGTTCTGGGTGTGTTTTGGCAGCACCCTGAGGCATCTTGGTCGAGGGAGCATTAGGAGTTGTCTGCTGTGGTGGTTCGGAGTCTGGATGCAGAGTGGCTGGGTGCTTGTTACTTTTGCATAGGTAGCTTTGCACCTTAGCTGTGCACTCTTTGGCCATGTGTTCCGTAGACTCGCAACACTTGTAGCAGAGTTTGTAGACCCTTATCAAAGCTTTTCTTTGGTGTAAGGGTTTCTGTGCAAATACCTTGCACCTGTTCAGCGGGTGTGGGCACTTGTGGAATGGACAAATCTGGACCTTCTTAGTTCTCGGAAGTCTATATTGGGTTGTCTCTGATGGGTTTTTGCCCATATTCTTTATGGGTGAGGTTGCGACCCCCATTTTATATATAGAAACGAGGGATTTTCCCTTTGCAGTTTGTGCCAGACCTGTGGACAGTGCAGAGTTCCTGCTGGCTCTTTTGTCAGTTGGGGAACTATCAGCTCTGAGTCTGCGGGTCCAGGGGTCATTGCACGTCTGTGCCTGGTGGGCCACGAATTCTTCAAGAAGGGCAAAGGGAGGTTCTTTGTTTTGACCATTGGCCCTGAAGGTCTCAGTCAACTGGATCCATTGTTCAGTTAACAGCTGTGGTAGTTTTTGAATGATTTTGCTTTGCATTTCGAACTGGTTAAGGCAAGCGAGTCCCAGCAAGTTGGGATCCTTTTGTACTGCTCTCAGCTGTATAAGTATGTTAGGGAATTCCCTGAGCTGGCTAGGTTTGTTGAGACTGATTTTAGGGAAGCTGTTGAGGCAGTCCAAGAGTGAGGATTCCACCTCTGTGGGAGCGCCATACTCCTTGTTGAGTCTCTTCCACGTTAACCGAAGGGCAGCGTCTGGGTCTCTTATGTGGGCTCCATAAATGTCCTTCACTGCTTCTGCAGACCACGGTCCCAGCCATGCTATCAAATGTACGAGTGCTTCATCAGGCTGCAGGCATGCGGCCTGAATGTTGCACATGAAAATACTCTTCCATAGTAGATATCCTTTGCCTGGCTTGTCAGAGAATTTGTATACACCATTAGTGGCCAAATCTAGCTTTCCTCTCCTTAGTGTCAACTCTCTCCAGAGTGCTGAATCATCTACTGATGTTGCATGGGGGTTGGAGGTAAGGTGCATTGGTACGGTGAGGTCTCCCTTTGGATTCTCGTAGACTTGGTCGGGGTTGTGTTTCAGCGATGGCTCGTAGTCTTCTTCCCTGTACTTCCTGAGGAGGTTGTCCTGCCATGTCGTATATGATGGTTGTGCTTCACGCTGCTGAGTGGGCCAACTGCATTTATCTTGGTGTACCTCTGAGCTTGAATTGTGTTGAGGTTGTGGCAGGAACTCCATTGCCTTTGGGTTGAGCTGGGGAGTTGCTGCTTGATGTATGTCTCCTTGCTGAGAAATCTTTGTGGTTACTGGTGGGCTAATTTGCTTGCCCTGTAGGTCTTGAGACATTGGGGTAGGTTTTTTAATTGTGGGGAAGGAATCTCGAGTTTTGGGTAATACAGCGTCAATTTTTGGACTGGCATTTAGAGCCTGTGGTTGAGATTCTCCCCCTTGATCCCCTGGTTTTGGGAGACTGCTGACTAACTGTGCTGGTTCCACCTGCTCGTGCCATAGTGAGATGGTGTGAACATCGTACACCCGCAGCCTCTTTGCCTGCGCAAATGGCCTGCACCCACAGTCTTTTTGCAGGCATGAACGGCCTGCACCCGCAGTGTCTTTGCTGGCGTGAACAGCCTGCAACTGCAGCCTCTTTGCCAGAGCAAACGGCCTGCAGCTGCAGCCTCTTTGCTGGAGCAAACGGCCTGCACCCGCAGCCTCTTTGCTGGCACGAACGGCCTGCATCTTGAATCTCCTTGCCAGTGCAATCTGCATGGACCCTCAGCCTCTTTACCTGCGTGAACGGCCTGCACCTGCAGCCTCTTTGCCTGTGAGAACGGCCTGCACCTTGAGCTTCCTTGCCAGTGCAATCAGCATGGATCCTCAGCCTCTTTGCCGGAGTGAATGGCCTGCTCCTGCAGCCTCCATGCTTGTGTGAACAGTCTGCACCTGCAGTCTTTTTGCTGGCGTGAATGGACTGAACTGGCAGCCTCCTCTGCGTGAACGTCCTACACCCGCAGCTTCCTTGCCTGTGTGAACGCCCTGCACCTGCACCAATTTGCCGGCTCAAACAGCCTGCACTCGCAGCCTCATTGCCTGCTTCAACGGCCTGCACCTGCAGTCTCCTAGCTGGCGGAAACAGCCTGCAGCCTGCTACCTTATGCCTCCCAGCGCCTGGTTAGATCTCACAGGGAGGGCTTGCTCCGGATACCGTCGGCCAGGCAATGTCGGCTGGCGGGTCCACAGGCTAGGGCCTTCTCTGTAGCGACACCATCCCTTTGGAATATGCTCCCTGCGGAGATTAGAACCATCCCTAATCTACTTGCCTTCCGCAAAGCCGTTAAGACCTGGCTTTGTCGGAGGGCATGGCATTGAGATCTTGTTTCTTCCCACGTGTATGTCTGAATTGATATGAATGAGTTTTTGTTTTTACACTGTATAGGAATTGTTTTTATTTTGTTGTACGCCGCCTCGAGTTCCCTGTTGGGGGAAGTGAGGTGGCATATAAATTGAATAAATAAATAAATAAATAAATAAATAAATAAATAAATAAATAAATAAATAAATAAATAAATGATGTGCACCCGCAGCCACCTTGCCTGTGTGAATGCCCTGCACCCGCAAACTCCTTGCCGGAGTGAATGAAGTGCACCCTGAGCCTCTTTGCTGGTGCAAACGTCCTACACCCGCATGGTCCCTCAGCCTTGTTGCCTGCAGGAACGGCTTGCACCCGCAGCCTCCTTGCCTGTGCGAACAGCCTGCACCCGCAGTCTCCTTGTCTGAGCAAACACCCTTCACCCGCACCAGTTTTCCAGCATGAACAGCCTGCATCTGCAGCCTCCTTGCCTCTGTGAACAGCCTGCACCCACAGCCTCCTTGCCTGAGTGGACTGAACTCGCAGCCTCCTCTGCGTGAACGTCCTGCACCCGCAGCCTCCTCTGCGTGAATGTCCTGCACCCGCAGCCTCCTCTGTGCGAACATCCTGCACCCACAGTCTCCATGCCTGTGCAAATGGCCTGCACCCGCAGCCTCCTTGCCTGCCTGAATGGCCTGCACCCAAAGCCTCCTTTCCTGTGCAAATGTCCTGCACCTGCAGTCTATTTCTCAGTGGGAATGGCCTGCACCAACAGCCTCTTTGCCAGCTCGAATGGCTTGCACCCGCAAACTCTTTGCCGGCGCAAACAGCCGGCACCCAGAGCCTTTCTGCCAGAGTGAACGGCCTGCACCCGCAGCCTCCTTGCCTGTGTGAATGGCCTGCACCCAGATTCTCTTTGCTGGTGTGAACATCCTACACCTGCAGTCTCCTTGCCTGCATGAACGCCCTGCACCCACACCAGTTTGCTGGCATTAATGGACTGCACCTGCAGCCTCTTTGCCTGTGCAAACGGCCTGCGCCCTCATTTTATTTGCCAGCGTGAAGGGCTTACAATCACAGCCCCTTTACCTGAGCGAATGGCCTGCACCTGCAGCCTCTTTGCTGGTGCGAACAGCCTGCACGCGCAGCCTCCTTGCCTGTGCGAATGGCCTGCACACACAGCCACTTTGCTGGAAGAAGGGCCTGCACCCGCAGTCTCCTTGCCAGTGCGAACAGCCTACATCTGCAGTCTCCTTGCCTGTGTGAACACCCTGCACCCGCACCAGTTTGCCAGGGTGAACAGACTGCACCCACAGCCTCTTTGCCGGCACAAACGTCCTGCACCCACAACCTCCTTGCCTATGCGAATGTCGTACACCCGCAGCCTGTTTGCTGGTGTGAACATCCTACACCCGCCGCCTCATTGCCTGCAGGAATGGCCTGCACCTGCAGCCTCCTTGCCTCTGTGAACGCCCTGCACCTGGAGCCTCTTTTCCAGTGTGAACAGCCTGCACCCGCAGCCTCTTTGCCGGAGTGAACGGCCTGTACCTGCAGCTTCTTTGCCGGCACGAATGGCGTGCACCCACAGCCTCGTTGCTTGCATGAACGGCCTACAACAGGAGCCTCTTTGCCGGCATGAATGTCCTACACCCACAGCCTCCATGCCTGTGCAAATGGCCTGCATCCACAGTCTATTTGCCGGAGCGAACGGCCTGCTCCTGCAGCCTCCATGCCTGCACAAACAGTCTGCACCCGCAGTCTTTTTGCCGGCGTGAATGGCCTGCACCCACAGTCTCTTTGCCTGCGCCTACGCCCTGCACCCACAGCCTCTTTGCTGGCAGGAACAGCCTGCAGCTGCACCCCCCCTGCTGGAGCAAATGGCCTGCACCCACAGCCTCCTTGCCTGAGTGAACAGCCTGCACCTGCAGCCTCTTTGCTGGATGAACAGCCTGCACCTGCAGTCTCCTTGCCAGTGGGAACAGCCTGCAGCCTCAGTCTCTTTGCTGGAGCGAATGACCTGCACCTGCAGCCTCCTTGCCTGTGCGAACAGCCTGCACCCGCAGACTCCTTGACTGCGTGAATGGCCTGCACCCTGAGCCTCTTTGCCAGTGTGAATGGCTTGCACCCGCAGCCTCTTTGTGTCAGCTTTGGAATCCTTATTCATCGCTGCCACATAGCTTGAGAAAGTGGGAGGGAGGTGATTTTTATTGAGTAGCTCTAAGTAGACAAAATAGAATTCTTTTGTTAGTCCAAGGTCATAGAGCGTGGTGCAGAAACAAAAAGGAACTTACTTTGGGATTGGTTCATGTGATGCGATGATGAGAAAGAAGGGGATGGGTTGTTTGGGACATTATGGGAAGTCCGGGAAACTTTTAGTTTTGAAATTCCACAGATGTGCCAGGTGCGATTCTAATAAAGGCACTTTTGAGGTTTATTTATTTATTATTTATTAATGGGACTTATATGCAGCCCCATCTCCGAAGACTGGTGACTTACAATAAAACAAACACAATAAATATTTAAAAAAGAATTAAACTAATGGTCCCAATTAATACAAAATTTAAAAACCACCAAAATCTAAAACACCCACCCATGGGTCACAGCGGATTGGTCAAATAACCAGGTCTTCAGGTCATGGCGGAAGGTGCGGAGGTCAGGGGCCAAACGGAGCCCCAGGGGAAGTTGGTTCCAGAGTTCAGGGACATGACAGAATAGGCACGTCGTCGGGGACTGCCAGCTGGCATTGCCCGGCTGATGGGACCCCAAGGAGTCCCTGTCTGTGACTTCGTACCGGGTTATGCTTGTCTCGGAGTTACTGATTGGAATAGAGGTTCCTTGGAATGCTGACATTATTTTGAAACTCTAACAACTTCCAGCTCTCCAAAGAGGGGAGCTGTTAGGGGTTGCTGAACCCAGGACTGATTCAGGAATGGATCAGTACTGAAGAATCAGCAAAGATGGAAGGTGAGACAGAAGGGGCTTGGTGGGGGACCTCTGGAAGATTAGCTGAATCCCCCAGCCCCCTTTGTTTTTGTTTTTTTATAAAAATTTTATTATTTTCCAAAGACAAACAAAACAAACAAACATAAAAACATAAACCAATAACAATTTCAAGTGTGTCAGTCGGTCACAAATCTCAGTGCCATCTCCTCACCATCAATACTCTCTATTACAGAAAAAAAGCTATACAAGCAAAACAAAAGTAATAGAAAAAAAAGAAAGATACAGCCACCTATTTTCTATTTGGAGAAATCTCAAAAACCTTATGCATTTTAATTCATACATTACCTAAATTATCTCCTCTATTAACCAATATCATTATTATTAACTCTCTACAGTATTATAATCTCTATATTATATTTTCATTCAACAATTTATCTCCATTATATCCATATATTACCAAGCTTTTTTATCTAACCATTGATAAAACATACTCCATATCTTGTAAAACTGTTTTTCTTCTTGATCTCTAATTTCAAATGTTAATCTACTCATTTCGGCACAGTCCAAAATTTTCGTAATCACTTCCTCCCTTGGGTATCTTGTCGTTTCTTCAATTTTTAGCAAATACAATTCTAGCAGCTGTTAATACATTAACAATCAAATATTTCAATTCTTTGCTGAATGTCTCTGGTACAATTCCCAATAAAAAATATCTCAGGTTTCAAGGCTATATGTTGTTGTGTCATTTTTTCCAACCACGTGTGGATTTTATTCCAATATCTTTTTGCATCAGTGCAAGTCCACCGCATATGGCAATAGGAACCTGGTATCTGGTGACATTTCCAACACTTGTTCAATTTATCCTTAAACATTCTTGCAATCCTTCTCGGGGATAAGTGCCACCTGTAAAACATCTTATAAAAATACAAGAGCCTTGGTGGTGCAGGCTGTTAATAGCCTAGCACTTAGTTCCAGCTGCCTGTAATTATTGCAGGCTCGAATCCCACCAGGCTCAAGGTTGACTCAGCCTTCCATCCTCTCGGGGTAGGTAAACTGAGGACCCAAGATTGTTGGGGGCAATAAGCTGACTTTGTAAAATGCCGCAGTAATAAGCAGGCATATACAATGGAATGAAGGCTATTGCCGAGCGATTGGGTTGTATCCCAAAATTGTAAGCAGCCCTGAGCCTCCGGAGAAGGGCATATAAATAATTAAAAAAAAAATTTCTTTATATGCAGTTGACATTGTCATTTTATCCCATAATGTTTGCCATTTCTGTGGCTCCGCCCTTTTTGTGACATCTTTGTTTACACTGTAGCTCCACCCTTTTGTGACATCATGGAGCACTGCCCCCACCCCCTAACCCTCCCTCTTTACCCACAAACCCTAACTTACCGGAAGAACTGTAACGTCATAGTGGGGCGCCCCCCTTTGGCTTATAAATCCTTTAGGCGTGTAGGGTGGTGTCATCAACATGCGACGGACCCTCTCTGACCCCCGGGACCTTTCACCCAGAAGCTCTGTAAAACCAAACACCCCGTTTTTACAGTGTCCCACAATGCCTTTCGTCTTGAAGTGTTGCAACATGTTAATTATTCATCTGAAAGAGTTCCCATTGGTCCGTAGATGTAGAGGCAGAGAATTCAGGAAGTAAAGCAGCTCTGTTTGCAGAGCTAATGTCTTTTTAAAGCTGGGTAAATAATAGCTAGACTTAAAAACTGATAACAAGACTCCCTGCTGTGTCTGTTTGCAGAGTTAATGCAAGGAATGATAGCTGTCAATTCTCTGCACTTAGAATTTCATTTTTTTACTTTGCTGTGTTGTAAAAAATAAAAGCTCTTCTTTTGCAAAGAAAACATTTGTAGGATCTTTTGTATTTTTCAATGATAAATAACAGCGAGGTTTAAAATGGTAATAAAAAGATGGATGGAATACTCTTGTATTTTCAGGGCTGGCTTGTAAAAAAATAAAAGTTCTTTTTGCAAAGGAAACCATTTGTAGGACCTTTTTGTATTTTTCAGGATCAGGGGTGGTAAATGGGGGAGTTGTAAGGCCTGATAAATAACAGTGAGGTTTAAAACTGGTAATAAAAAGATGGTTGGAATACTCTTTTGTATTTTCAGGGCTGGGCTGTAAAAATAAAACTTCTTCTTTTTGCAAAGAAAACTATGGGAGTTGTAAGGCCTGATAAATAACAGAGAGGTTTAAAAATGGTAATAAAAAGCTGGATGGAATACTCGGTTTTACATGTGACAAGGCCTGTTGGGTCATGGCCTCCCTGGGGTGTGGTTGTGGGGGCTGTGTTTGGGAGGGGGGCTTGCAGAGGGGTGCTTGCAGAGGGGTGATAGAGCGCATGCGTGCCAGGTCCTTGATCACGTGTGCCATGCTTGTTTAGGACATGTTTGGGCCTGCCCTCAGGATTTGTCTTGCGCCGTTAAAAGAGAGCGGTGGCAATTGTTAAGCAAAGCGTAGATAGCATTTAATAACAACATGGGTTCTTCTGAAGAAAATAAGAATAACAATGTTGATAGAGAGCATACAAACGATGATTTATTTGATGTAAAAATTACAACGGTACCAGCAAAGAGGCCCCGCCGTGTTAGGAAGCGTAAAAATGCTAATATTGAGAGTAAACATGAAGTGTGTCTAAAGATTTGTTACTGCCGTTACTGTCAGACAGATGGTGAGCCTTTAGATACTGAAACTTTTAAAGTGTTATGAGTTAAAAATGAATATGTAAGAGCCTTTTTTTTCTTTCGGAGTCGGACACCCCACAGAATATGGGCCTTATTCAAATTGTCAAGGGCTGTGTTGTGAAGATTTTGCATCACTGCATACTGGGTTGTCTAAAAAATGAAGATCAAATGGATTTTATGGATGAAAATAACCTTATTAAAAGGCTATGCTCCCAAATGTCTATACCACAAATTGTATGGGTGATTATTAATATTTCAGACAAAATGGATAAATTATATTTCACAAGGGATACACTGCAGGAAGTCACAAACTGTATACAGAGCATCGAGAAGTCTAAGGATCCAAATGTGTTAATGACAAAATGAGAAAAGACCTTCCAATTCATGTCAAGAGAATGATTTGTCAAGAAGTGTCAGACATTTATTACAAAATAATGCTAATATAAAAGAATTTAATTTATAATAAAGATGCTGATGTTTAAACATCTCATACATTTGTTGCAAGAGACTGTAAATGTAAAGTTTGAGGATATTGATTAAATCATGTGTGCCGATGAGATTAGTGTCTTTTGTTATTTCAGCAGGATAACACCTATTTAGATAACTTATAAGCTTGTTAAGGTTGGGGTGGGGTAAAGCCCATAGGAAGCCCCTCATAAGTAAGAGGCTCGCAACCAGTGGTTCATCTCTCTGAGCAGTGAGGACACCTCTTCAGGATGGCTAACCGAATGTAAGTACTATTATTACAATTTTAAGCTAGTGCATGTTATATATTTAGTAAATACTTATTATAGCATTTCTTTTTGTGTTTATTAGGAAGATGTGTCTGACATCCAATGTATCAAGGCCTGTAGAGGTATTACTTTTTATTTTAAGTGGGATATTTAGAGGATCTGCGTTCCTTTTGTTTAGCAAACAGATAACCTCTTGTTTCAATTTTTATTTCAGAATGTGAGGAAGATGAACTTTTTGCAGACTTAACATTACCCACAGATTCTCAATGGGCTGCATATAACCAGGGATGTGGTGAAATGCCATTACAAGGATACCAAGAAAGGGAGCAGGAAGGTGAGTTATTTTATTTTTTGCAGGAATAACTATTGCATAAAAGTTTTAAGGTGTAGGGGTGGTAATAAATAACAGCCTGTAAGAAGTAATATTTTTCATTTTAAAGGTCAAATTTAGAGGTTCTACGTGCCATTTGTTTAGCAACAGATAACCTCTTGTTTCAATTTTTATTTCAGAATGTGAGGAAGATGAACTTTTGCAGACTAACATTACCCACAGATTCTCAGTGGGCGGCATATAACTAGGGATGTGGTGAAATGCCATTACAAGGATACCAAGAAAGGGAGCTGGAAGGTGTGTTATTTTTATTTTGCAGGTATAAATATTGTATAAAAATTTTTAAGGGTAGAGGGAGTAATAAACAACCAGTAGCTAGAGGTATATGTGCAAAGGGGGGTGTAGGCTTTGTTCAATGTTTGGTATTATTTCTTGTAATAAGTGCAAGTTCCTAGAAATTCACTGCTATGCATGCCTTTTTTTTTTTTAGAATGGTGGAACGGTCTGATGCAAGACAAATTTCCAAGATGCAGTACTGTACAGAGCGTTCAAATGGGGGGGAACCATCAAGCAAGCACTTCAAAGTCTCCTGGGGCTGACTATCCCTCAGAAATAGAGCAGCCACTACCAGCAACACATGATTCTGAAGAATTGGAACTGCAAGGTGAGAACTGTTATTGACATGTGTTTTTAGGGGAAAGCGGGTATTATGTATTTCCAGTAATTGTTCAATAGTTTCTTTGAGCTATAATATTTAAGAAAACTAAATGTTAATTATTTGTGTACCTTCAGATAGAGACAGTGACCAGTTCTCTGCAGAAGTACTGAGGCTTACAGATCCGCATAGGCGTCAGCAAAGTATTGAAACCAACGAGGCCGCATGCTGTGAATGGGACGCACAAGGAGAGGACACAGCAGAACCACAGCCATCAACGTCCAATGGCATACAAGGTTAATAGAAATGTACAAGTTAGGTTAAAAAAGATTGCTTCTATTTATTAAACAGTGATAGTACATCGATATGTCTTTTTATTTTATGTAGAACCTGCTTGTAAAAAGCCAAAAAGGGATGAGGAACGCCAACTACTGACACTTGGAATGGCAGTGTTAGTAACGAGTTGGATATGTCTGAAACACAAACAGCAGATGAAAGCGTGCCCTCAGAAGATTTTGACGGACTAAATACACCAGAAGAGCCTTCTGTGTACCTGGAGAGTGTCCAAGCGTGGCAGAGAAACTTACAACATTACAGAGCAACAGAGTATTATGAACGTTATAGATTTGTAAATATGGAATATGTTCAATCATTCACACGGGCTATAGACATTATTCATAATGAGGTACAGAGGCTTTTGAATCGATTTCGGGAGATAAGCCCAAATGATTTTGTACAATTACGTTGGATGCAGAGGAATTAGGTAGGCCTCTTTTGTTAGGAGGCGATGGACGAACTAAATGCTGACCAATTCCTTAGTTATGTAGAGAGCTTGTTGCAAAGCAATGCGGAATTAATATGGAGGAATTCTTTAGAATTAACAGTAACGGTCGTGAAGAACCATGAGGGGGGCGGCCTTAGGAAATTAGGAACGGTTCTATTCAGTAAGGTTTTGGAGAAGAAAAGGCAGCACCTGATAGATTTTAATGTGGAGGGCTTATTTCTGTGTTTTGCATGCAGTCTGTTGTCATTGTTAGATAATGGGGTCTACTAAAGAAGAAATTATTACCAGAGCCATGTCTCTCCATAACACTCTTGGACTTTCTACAGCCCTAGAGTTGATTTTTCACAAATACACTTATTTGAGGACCACTTTGGCATAACTATAAAGATCGTGTTTTATCACGAAGGGGTGGAGATTTTTGTAACTGGAGGGACCCTGGACGTAAGAGTGGTTTTTATGCTGCTGCATGACAAACATTACTATGGGGTAAAACATCAAAGGTTTCATGGGTGCACGTTACTTCTGTGAAATGTGTCACACATGTTACCACCACAAATTTAAACATGCCATTATTTTTGTATGGGCAATGTATTTTTGTATGGGGTGGCGGGATCGCCAGCGACGAGGTTGGCGGGAGGGTGCCGTTCTGCGTTCATGTCAAAACTTTGTTCTAAGGCATGAAAAGACACGAACGGCTGGCATTGGAAGAAAAATTACTTGTGAAGCAAATGTATTTTGTTCCAGGTGGGTATATATGTGCCTATCCCACATGTTGAATGTAAGAAGTCAAGCGGTGGACAGTGCGACGCCAAAGTAGATAGCCTGACAGGTCACATGTGTTTTCTGAAAAGGATTTTTAAGCCTAATATAGGTTACAGGTACATTGTTTATGATTTTGAATGTTGTCAAGAAACGGTACACACATACCAAACTACGTCTATGCCATGGACATGTTGGAAGATGGCGCTGTTAGGAGGTGGGAATGGTATGGTGAAAAGTGTCTGGAGGAATTTGTGAAGACGTTTGTACAACCCAAGTTTAAAGGTACCACATTCATAGCTCACAACTCCAAGAGTTATGATGGCTACCTCCCCTCAGGCAGCTCATTCGTGAAAAGGTTAATGTACAACTCTTAACACAGGGTGGTAAACTGTTGTGCATAACCCTACCGCTCCTTCACATACGTTTTATTGATAGTCTTTCTTTTTACCCATGAAACTGAGTAAATTACCCAAGGCTATGGGATTTCAAGACTCCAAGGGTATTTTCCTCACTTGTTCAACACGTCTGAGAATCAGGATTATGTGGGCCCATTGCCGGATGCCAAATATTAGCCCAAACCATGATGCCAGGTGAGAGGAGGAATTTGAGAAATGGCATGCTGCTAATAAAGGTACGGTGTTTAACCTCAGAAAAGATCTTGCCCACTATTGCAAACAGGACGTTAAGATACTGAGAGAAGCATGTAATAGGTTTAGGGAGCAGGCATGGATATGACCGTTAGGGATTTTTCACAGGAGGGGTGGAGATTTTGAAGAGAGAGAAAGGCGTGCATTGACCCTTTCCAGTTTGTAACATTAGCCTCTATATGTATGGCTCAGTACAGATTCATGTTTTTGAAGAAGGATACCATCAGACTAGCCCTCTGGACAATTACCAGAAGAGCAAGAAAAGTTTTTCTGCTTGCTCTATACAGTGGTTGCTGTATATAGAACATACTGAGGGTATCCACATACAACATGCTCTGCAAGGTGGTGAAAAGAAAGTAGGTATTTACTTTTGGATGGCTTCAGCAGTTATAAATGGGGTCCTCACTGCATTTGAATTTTATGGTTGTTTTTTTCACGGATGTCCTATATGCTACAAGCCCCAGGACTTCAACAGCCTGCTTGATTCTACCTATGGTATGTTTAATGCCAGACTAGGACAAGGGAGGATTACCTGAAGAGTGAAGGTTATGTAGTACGAGGCATCTGGGAACATGAATGGAACGACATGTTGAAGAACAATGAAGGTTTGAAACGCTTTCTAGACGTAAATTACCCACTCCTTTGAACCCCAGAGATGCCTTTTTGGGGTAGAACAAACGAACCTGTTTGTACTATAAACCTAAGCAGGGGAGAAATCTTATATTATGATTTTACAAGTTTATATCCCTTTGTGAACAAGAACAAGGCATATCCGATAGGCCATCCTGAAATCATATACCAAAACTTTGGGGATATAAAGCAATATTTTGGTTTTGCTAAAGTTAAAGTGTACCCACCGAGGGGCCTCTACTTTCTCCGTACTGCCACACAAGTCGGGGAAAAATTAATGTTTAGTCTGTGTGCAACCTGCACCGAAAAACAACAAGTTACTGTGTGTCACCACAATGATGAGGAAAGAGCCCTAACAGGCATGCGTGGTGTACTGTAGAATTGAGCTTGCTGTGGAGAAAGGCTACAGAATTGCAGATTTATTGAAGTGTGGCATTTTGAAAGGAAGACAAAAAGTTTGTTTTCAGACTATATTAACATGCATCTCCGTCAAAACAGGAGGCTAGGATATCCCGATTGGTGCAAAACAGAGGAAGATAAAGAGCTTATGTTCGGATTATAAAAGAACTAAGGGGTCCAATTACTGTGTGAACATATTGAATACAATCCTGCTAAAAGACAGATTGCAAAGCTGTTTTTAAATTCCTTGTGGGGCAAATTCGGTCAGAGTACCAACCATCTAACTACAACGGTGGTGACAGAGCCTGAGGAGTTATTTATGTATCTTTTTGTACCCTATTATGAAGTGTCCTCTTGTGAATTTGTGGATGATGAAGCAGCCGTTCTAATGGAAGGTCGCCAAAACCAACCTACAAAGTCAACATGCACAAATGTATTCATAGCCAGTTTTACTACGGCTTATGCTAGGCTAGAATTATACAGCTTATTGGAACGCTTGGGGACAGATGTCTCTATCACGATACAGACTCTGTCATTTTATTAGCAGAGAGGTGGTCACCATCATTAGGCGATTATTTAGGACAGCTGACAAGTGAGATTCCTCCAAACACTTCAATCACCGAGTTTGTGCAGGTCCCAAGACCTCTGGTATGCATTGTCAAACGGGTCAAGGTGTTAAAGGTGAAGGGATAGCTAAACAGTGCCAACAGTGTTAAGGTCAATTTTGAAAGTTTGAAAGATCTGATTAATGAATATTGCCTAACAGGGGTGTTGAAAAGAAAGAGATCAAGGTACAGCAGCAGGGGATTGTTAGGATTAAGCGGTGGGCTCTGGAAACCAGGGTACTCAGAAAGACTCTAAAAGTTGTCTATAATAAAGGGTGCTCAAATCAGAGGATTATTGCACGCTACCTTACGGTTATTAAGTATGATGAAAAACAGCTGTCAGTTTGTGCATCCTTTCTCTTGTATTATAAGCGGTCCATCCAATTCTGGAAAGTCTTATTTTATAAAACAAATGTTAGAACATGGTGATCTTGTATTATCTCAAATGCCTCAAAATGTTATATGGTTTTATAATTGTTGGCAACCTCTGTACAAAGAGTTACTTAATAAATTTCCCAATATTAAGTTTATGGAGGGGCTTCGACTCTTTTGAAGACCCTGATTTGTTTCGACAGAACCAAAACAATTTAGCAGTGGTAGATGATCTCATGTCCACCGCCTGTGACAGTGATCAAATAGAGAAAGCGTTTACACAGTATGTACACCACAAAACCTTAGCATTATTCTCATACTTCAAAACCTCTTTTTCAAGGTAAAAAATGAGAACAATAACTCTAAATGCAAAATATTTGGTGTTATTCCGTTGTCCCGTGACCAGATGCAAATAGTCACACTGGCGACAAATGTACCCCACAAACACTAGGTACTTTTAGAAGTATTCCAAGGCGCTACTAGCAAGCCCCATGGCTATCTTTTAGTAGATCTGGCTGCTGCAACTCCAGATAACTTTCGCCTAAGAAGGTATCTTTCCACCTGATTGGCCTGTAGTTTACACTGTAAAAAGGGGGTAAAAAGTAATCGCTTCATAGAGTTTGTTCTCAGTTTGTACAGGATGTCGGAGAGGTGCGTGAAATTGGGTTTTAAAAATACTGGTAAAGGCGGTCCAAAACAGAGAAAGGCCATCTTATGCAATGCTAATAATGACCTGGTGGGGGCAATAGCAGAAATAGCTCTGAATACATTAAAAGGCAACCTTCCTCTGAACCAATCACAATACAGGAATTTAAAGAGAAAGAAAGACTGTATTAAAAGCTGAGTGATAGAAAGCTCTCCCTGAAAAAGAAGAAACAGGTTATTCTCCAGTCAGGAGGTTTTATCGGGCCATTACTAGGTGCTGCTATACCACTACTGGCTAACCTATTAGCCCAGTAAACATGGAGCACGCTGAGAAAATGTATTTGGTGTCACGTCATCAGATGGAACAGATACCGGAGCTGACCACCTACAATATACATTGTTAGCCGGCTGGACAGTGACATGAGGGACATTCTCCAGAGAACGGATCTATGTGAGGATGAGAAGATAAAATTGTACAACTCTGTGCTGCAGAGGTTTCTAAGACTGTCCAGACAAAATGACTCTGAGAAGGACAGACTGAATCTCATTTATCCGCGGAAGAACCTCGACAGCCTCCAGCATTACCAGACCCGCCACCACAGGCATCTCCACAGGACACAGCGATGGATGAGGTCCTAAGAGGCGTGAGCACCGTTACAGGAAAATGGAATTAATGCTGAACAAAATGAAACAGCATCAGGACATCTCAACCTGGGATGACCGCGGGACCTTTTTATACAGGGGCATACCTATTCCTGGTACTAATATTTTAGACTTGGTGAAAGGAGCATCACTACACGGGCCCCTACTGAGAAAGAAAACCTAAAGGATGGGATGCCTTTATGAATGCTATGGCGAGGTTAGCATACCAACCTCTGTGTTGGGGTCACACCGTTAAAGAGCAAATAGAAAAGTTGAAAGATTCTCTGGTTGCTAAGGCGATGCTGCTACTAGCCCCATCTCTGTTATGAAACCCCTTTTGAGGATCAGAAGTCTCTGATCACCGGCACACCCTCTACTCCATGGACATTAAACCCTAGAAGCAGACTCAAGTTTGGTGACTGGATCAATTGGTAAATTGAATAAAAACACGGTGAAACATGTAAAACGTTTAAGTCTTTTTATTTATTTTATAATGAACCATGCAGGTTTGCATACATTGGTAACTGTTGCATGTTCGGGGCTTCTTCCTGGATTCATTTTAGTACAAATCGTCACCATTTCATCATTTCTGACATCTTTTTCAGAGTATAGCTTTAAAACATCCTCATAAGGGGCCTTTAAAGGTTTTACTAGATAAAATGCAAATGCTGTCCACAGGTTATTGCCAAGGGATGTTGCAGTTTAAGTGGCTGGTATGTATACTTCTTAGCTTGTGATTCTAAAAACCTCACGATGTCAGCGGGGAAGTCCTTGTCATCTGGAGCTCTGCCATAGGAGTCAAAAATTGCCATGGTTATGAGTTGGAAAGTAGAGCGCCAACCAATGTTCACCCGGTAGAGTATGTGGATGGGTGTTTACAACTAATCCGAAGGCGTTTGGAGATTTTTCTCTTGGGTAGCAAGTCACAGGGTAGAGCCTAGAAAGAGGTTTCCGGACATCTTACGGAGTATTTGCAGGGTATCCATTCTCACATATAATCAAACAATACGTTCCTTGTGTGGCTTATTTCAATAAGATTTTCAAAGATTGCATACAGTATCATGTTGTGGTATTGGGGAGATGCGGCAAATCTAATTTCCGCTCTGAGGTTACCATTCCTGATCAGGGAATAGTGCTCTGAGCAACCTTGATCAGGACTCAAATCAAAACAATATAAAGTATATCCGCGTTAAAATCATTACGGTTGATTAGCGCGAACGATCTTTCATTGTTTTGCCAGGCGTTTGCACCAATTGCATATATTCTCTCACAAAAGGTTATGCTCATAATCAGGCTGAAGGGTTTAGCAGGAATCTGTTCACCGTCACAATACAGGGCACAAAGTTAACATTATAGTGCTGAAAATGGAAAGGGTTTCTTTCGTAATTGCCACTAAACGCATCGTTATCCACAAAACCAATCACTAACTGCTTTGGTAACTGGCCTAGAAATAGATTTTCCTGATTACAAACAAGACTGCCCGCTGGAACACTGTAAACCTTCATACCAACGGTCAATGGGGTATTTGGCGTTGGCAGTAAGCAGAGCCTCCGCATGACCTAAACGTACAGCGGGTAACACTTTAACACGCTTTACAAAGAGAGATGCAGACAGGATCTGTACTTTGTAATTCTCGTTACCGTCTCTCATCAGGCAGAACTCGTTTTTACTTCTTGAGAGCTTGATTTTCACATCCGCCATTAATCAATAGTTTGTCTTGAAAAAGAGATCACTATGCAACGGCCTAGATCCCATTTCGACTTCTCATGTGTGTCGGGCTCTTGCTATGAAACCAGAGTTACCGGCAATTGTCAGCAGGGTATTCTCCATCAGACTAGCATCATCCTTGTAAAAGCGCCAGCTGTAAACTGGTACCCAAGGCGTCTCGCCATAGTTCAAAATAAGCTCAATAAGAGCTCTGTATGCATAGCAGTGATGGCTCTGTGTAATCACCGGTCGCCTAGTGTAACATCCACCTGATTGAACAACGACGCTATGGGGTAGTTGACAAGGCTCACTCTTGCACCATCGATATCCGTGCCGTCGCCTTCACGACCTTGCAGGTTACATACAGCAGGGTATTGTTTAAATCCGTGTAATGCTCTCCGTGCCCTGTTATAAAAAATTCCAAGGGTGCATTGGGGTAAGAGCCGATAAAGGGGTATCTCAATGCGAGCAATTTTCAATGCTTGTTTGCGTAGGGGCCAGTTGAAAAAGGTCTAGCTCTGATTTGACACATTCTTCTGAAGCCTCGTGGATAAATGCCATTTTACCTTAGAAGATGTTTTGCTTGTCACAACGCTTCCTTCCTTGTGCGTGTTTCCTTTTAGTATGGCACGGTTTTTTAACTACCCTTCTCTTTTTAGGGGGCATAGGAGGGCCAACAGACGACCTCTTCCTGATAACGGCCATACCGGAACCCTCCTGTCCACCCCCAACAACATGTGATAGAAGCTGCCCTGACACGTCTCTGACAATATTATTAGCTGCTGCTTTCACATGCGGTTTAATGATTTCTAAGCCCCTCCTCAGTAATGGCATTGCTTTTCGAAAAAGGCCCCGGAACAGACCGCCTATACCCGTGCCATACATAACAGGCGCCCTTCAGAAACCCAGTAGACCGTTTCCTGCCTGAGCCCTGTAGTAGGCCACATAGGCTTGAGGACTCCCGCTGCTCTTTATCACGACCATCCTTCACTTTTCCGAGGCCTAAAATGAAGCTTGACAATCACCTTCCCATGATAAAAGCCGTTTTGTCCTGGTCGGTCTTGATTTCTATAGTACGGTATCGATGTGATGTTTGCTGACGGGACATAATGTGGTCGGTCATAGGTTCTTGTGGTGAGGTCGTTGTCTTTCCCCTGCACAGATGCGCAGCGTAGTAATGGTACATAGAAATCACCCACTATCTGGAGCTCTACAATATCCGTGTATACATATAAGGTACTGAAACGAGGAACGTTCCTAACAGATGTCCAAGTTCTCCACTAACTAGAATGGTATGCGGTTCATCCCCTTTAAGATTAATTTTTGAGCGCAGTATATCATAATGTAGGGTTGTCTTAGGACCATCCTTGACACTGATATAATCTTGTTCATATTTTCTAACAGTTGGTGGGCTGCTGTAGTCACCTTCTCAAAAAAACCATTTCTTTCTCGTTAGCAATTTCAAAATATCCAGGAGAAGTTAGCGTGCCCCAACTATCGGATATTGAATCTCTGCCAGACCGACTTCCCACGATCGGAAGGTCCAATGATTTTGCTAATTGAATAGTAAAATTAGAATTTTTGTTTTGGGGACTTGCTGCTGATGCATTGCTGGGAAGGGTGATGTAAAACTCCGACATATCAAAGGTGTTGTACAGCGGTACACCTAACCCAACTGTTGAACTTCTCCAGCCATCCAGACCATTTAACTAGGATTTCTCTTTGTTTCCCCTCCTCTTTTCTGAACTATTTTTCAATTCTGTAGACACGCTTTGGTCGTTAGGTACCTTTTGTAACTCTTCTGGGTAAAAGTCCCTGTACGGGTCTTCATAATCCATTAATCTATATACTGTTCTTTCTCCCGCAGCACCCTTTCTTTCACAATAAATATTTCATCTGTAAAACTTTGATGATAACCCTTTTCAAATTTTCCTTTAGTCTAGATATCCTAACGTTATCACCCACCTTAAAGGCATTTAAATTTCTGAATGATTTTAAACATTTTCCGTATAGCTGCATCCACACCTTTTTTTTGTTGGTGTGGTTTACCCTGTTGGGGGCAGTCCGGATACTCGGTGATAAGAGCTATTATACCCCCTCATGAGCCGGTAATACCTCTACATAACGGTCGTATTTTTAGCTGTAAAATACCTCCAGATTTTATTTTCAGAGTTCGATTAAACCGTTCTATAAACAGCCGCTATGTGTGACAAAATGATGTGCATCATAACGTTCCAAAAGATTCCTCAGAGCCTTGTTTAAGAATTCTTTTCATCTGTCTGTAACTTTCTGGGGCCCTTCCTGATTGGAAGATAGTCTGGAAAGCTGCGGCAACCCCATGAACTTGTCGGTTAAACAGACAGCCCAGGCAAATTTGGATAGCACATCGATCACTGTTAAAATGAATTTTGTGCCATTGTTTTCAGAGGCGAATCCTGACAAATCCACAAGATCAGCTTGCCATTGACAATCTATGCAAGAAACTATTGTGGCGCTCCTTGGAAAATTTATTTTTGCTGGTTTATGAAGGGTGTAAGCATCTTGTCCAGAAAGCCATGTCTTGACATCCTTCAGGGTTAAGTTTTTAAAACGTTTCCTCCCCGCCTTAAGCAGTGCTTTTACACCACCATAGCTACCGAGCATTGGTATAATACAGTTTCTTTAGAATATTTTCACACTTCATTCTGCAGCATTCAATCCGCACAATAAACACATATTGCATTTTAGTACACGCCTTTTATTTGTAATTTACAGAAAGCTCAACCACCCCTCCTATTCAGCAACAAGAATAATCCAACATCAGTAGTATAAGGACTGTCATCACTATCTTCATACTCTGTAGTCATCAAACATATACAACCAGCAACACCACATGCACATTCTTTACCAACATTATCTTCATTAGAAATGTATCTTTTAACTCCCCTGTAAATGCCTGGATGATCATAACAACTCCGAGCATCATCATTAATATCATCACTAACAAAGGCTGTAAACTTGTTGGTAATAGAGGTCGTAGAGGGTCTGCAAACATCCCAGGGCTCTGTAGATTCCGACCCCCTTCTTAAAAGATCCGGTCGGTACCCATATTTATATTCAGATGTCGTTTCTGTTTCAATATACAAAAATGGTACATTACTATATTTATCACCAACTTTTTGCCATTTTATTATATAACATTATCATCAGGCAGTATACTAAAATGTCAATTTAGTTCCATTTACCTAAACAATCCTCTGCTGACTCTTCACGGATGATAGGTTTGTTATTAAAGATGTGCTGGCAGCTGGAGTGTACCCGGGCGGCTCCTGGGAAATATATTCATTCATTACCGATCACACCACTAGCCGAGTTGCCATTATTTACACCCTTGAATATATGACCGATTTTTACTTACTCATGTCTGTTCCTTGGACGGCGATAAAGAACATCTCTTAGGCATTATCCTTCCCTCTAGGTAAGAACCAAATTGCTGGGCCACTCTTCACGTCGTTATCTTCCGTACGTTACAACATGGCAGCCGACATCCGTACAAAATAGGTCTGAAGTGCGCACATCTTCATCAAACAGCGTGCAGCATATTTTATAGCAATCATTCAAAATAGGCCTTGACTCAGGCCAGGATGTAGAAGGGTCTACAATCCTTTTATTATTCCCTTCGCTGGTCCCCATGTCGTTAAATGCTATCTACGCTTTGCGACCGAATGCCACCGCTCTCTTTTAACAGTGCAAGACAAATCCTGAGGGCAGGCCCAAACATGTCCTAAACAAGCATGGCACATGATACCATGGACTGGCATGCATCATCTATCACCCTCTGCAACACCCCTCTGCAAGCCCCCTCCCAAACACAGCCCCCACAACCACCCCAGGAGGCCATGACCCAACAGGCCTTGTCACACATAAACAGGTATTCCATCCAGCTTTTATTACCATTTTTAAACCTCACTGTTATTTATCAGGCCTTACAACTCCCATAGTTTTCTTTGCAAAAAGAAAAGTTTTATTTTACAGCCAGCCCTGAAAATACAAAAGAGTTAACCATCTTTTATTACCAGTTTAAACCTCACTGTTATTTATCAGGCTACAACTCCATAGTTTTCTTTGCAAAGAAGCTTTTATTTTACAGCTCAGCCCAAAATACAAAGAGTATTCCAACCATCTTTTATTACCATTTTTAAACCTCACTGTTATTTATCAGGCCTTACAACTCCCCCATTTACCACCCCTGATCCTGAAAATACAAAAAGGTCCTACAAATGGTTTCCTTTGCAAAAAGAAGAACTTTTATTTTTTTACAAGCCAGCCCTGAAAATACAAGAGTATTCCATCCATCTTTTTATTACCATTTTTAAACCTCGCTGTTATTTATCATTGAAAAATACAAAAAGATCCTACAAATGGTTTTCTTTGCAAAAAGAAGAGCTTTTATTTTTTACAACACAGCAAAGTAAAAAATGAAATTCTAAGTGCAGAGAATTGACAGCTATCATTCCTTGCATTAACTCTGCAAACAGACACAGCAGGGAGTCTTGTTATCAGTTTTTAAGTCTAGCTATTATTTACCCAGCTTTAAAAAGACATTAGCTCTGCAAACAGAGCTGCTTTACTTCCTGAATTCTCTGACTCTACATCTACGGACCAATGGGAACTCTTTCAGATGAATAATTAACATGTTGCAACACTTCAAGACGAAAGGCATTGTGGGACAAGGTAAAAAGCGGGTGTTTGCTTTACAGAGCTTCGGGTGAAAGGTCGGGGTCAGAGAGGTCGATGTGTTGATGACACCACCCTACGCCTAAAGGTTTATAAGCCAAAGGGGGCCCCACTATGACGTTACAGTTCTTCCGGTAAGTTAGGGTTTGTGAGTAAAGAGGGGAGGGTTAGGGGGGTGGGGGCGGGCAGTGCTCCATGATGTCACAAAAGGGGTGGAGCTACAGTGTAAACAAAGATGTCACAAAAAGGGCGGAGCCACAGTGTAAACAAAACACTACATCACAAAAGGGGGCAGTGCTACAATGTAAACAAAACATGACATCACAAAATGGGGGGCTTAAGCCACTATTTTGGTATGTACTTCATACTACTTCTGTAAATCTATCCGGTAACCAAATCTTTTTCCCCAAGCAATCATTGTTTCCTTAACCTGTTCCTCCTCCATTTTAACTTCTAATAAGTACCCATAAAGTTTTTTAATTACTTTTTCATTTGTGCCCATCAAAATTTTATCCAATTCAGTTTGCTTATTAAAGATACCTTCAGCCCTAACATCCTCATCATATCTAGATTGTATTTGCAAATATGAGAACCAATTCATTTTTATTCCTTGTTCTTGTAGTGTTTGCATCGATTTGAGTTCACCCTTTTCATTTAAAATCTCTCCATACCTAATTGTTTGTTCCTTTTTATATATTATTGGATATGAAAAAGCTTCAATAGTAGATACCCATAATGGAATTCGTATATAGTGTTGTTTTAATTTTTCCCAGTTTAAAAACAAAGCTTCTTGAATATAATGCCTTCTAAAATATCCTTGCTTTTTAGTTCCCTTATACCATAAAAAAGCATGCCATCCTAGTAAAAAGTCATGATCTTCTAAAGTTAATAATCTATTATTTCTCAACATTATCCATTCCTTCACCCACATCAGACTTGAAGCTTGATAATACAATTCCCAGTTGGGCAGTGCAAACCCCCCCTTGACCTTTCATCTTGTAGTAGTTTAAGTTTAATTCTTGGTTTTTTGCCATGCCACATAAATTTTGATACAATTTTATTTAAATCCTCAAAAAACTCTTTCCCAAGTCTAATTGGTATTGTCTGAAATAAATATAAGATTCTAGGCAATACATTCATCTTAACTG
>SOZL01000851.1:2612-36186 GCA_009733165.1 Naja naja | reverse complement strand
CTAAAATTAGAAAGGAAAGAAAATAAAGAAAATTCCAATTAATAGATGGAAAAGGGGAATATACAGCATATGGGACGATGAAAAGAAAAAAAATTATTGAGACTACTATGAAAACTGTACTCTCAAGAAGATAAATGAAAAAAAATTGAACAGTATTTACAAAGACAAGACTACCTGATACTAGAGATATTGAGACAATGTTAGAAGGGAACATAACCATGATCTTGAAGAAGCCTTGAAGAAACAAAATACAGGGAAAAGCACCCAGGCCCAGATGGTTACCCATTGGCTGAATTTTACAGTTCCAGGAAGTGTTAAGCACTCCCCTTCTAGAAGTGATGAATGAAGTCTTATTAAAAAGAGAATACCTGAGACATGGTTGGAAGCTTATATTACCCTAATGCCTAAAGAAGAAATGGATCTACAACAAGTTAAAAATTATAGACCTATCTCATTGTTGAATTCAGATTATAAAATTTTGCTTCAATCTTGGCAGAAAGAATGAAAAGATACTTAAATGAATTTATCCACACGGATCAAAATGGATTTTGCCAAAAGCGACAAATTAAGCAAAATGTGAGAATAATTTTAGATACTTTGGAGTATTATGAAGCACACCCTGAAAACAGATGGCACTGATGTTTTAGATGCTCAAAAAGCATTTGACAATGTGAACTGGCGGTTTATGATATTGCAAATGATGCAAATGGGCTTTGGAAAAACTTTATACAAGCTATTGAGGCAATATATAATAATCAAACAGCAAAGATATTGGTAAATGGAGAGCTGACAGAATCTATAGGGATAAGAAAAGGAACCAGACAAGGTTGTCCTCTGTAGCCCCTACTGTTTGTTTTAACACTAGAAGTACTGAATAGAGCTATCAGAGAAGATGAAGAAATAAAGGAATGAAAATTAAAAAGAAGAATATAAACTACAGGCGTTTGCAGATGATTTGGTATTCATACTAGAGGATCCACTTAAATCAGCACCTAAGTTGATAGAACAAATAGAAGAATATGGAATGGTGGCAGGTTTAAAAATTAATAAAGACAAAACAAAGATCCTAACAAAGAATATGTTAGCAAAACAAGAAAGATTTAGAAGATTTATTAGAGATTCAGATTGCAAATAAAGTTAAATATTTGGGAATAAATATAACACCAAGATGCAGTACATTGAAAGAAGATAATTATATAAAACTCAAACAGCAGATAGCGACAGATCTTGAAAGATGGGAAAATATGCAATTATCTCTTATTGGCAGAATATCGACAGTTAAGATGAATGTTTTACCCAGAATCTTATATTTATTTCAGACAATTCCAGTTAGACTTGGGAAAGAATACTTTGAAGATTTAAATAAAATCACATCAAAATTCATATGGCAGGGCAAAAAGCCAAGAATCAAATTTAAGCTACTACAAGATGCAAGGTCAAGAGGGGATTCGCTCTACCAAATTGGGAATTGTATTATCAAGCTGCAAGCCTGATGTGGGTGAAAGAATGGATAACATTGAGAAACAATAGATTGTTAACTTTAGAGGGTCATGATCTATTATTAGGATGGCATGCTTTCTTATGGTATAAGGAACTAAAAACAAGGATATTTTAGAAGACACTATGTTAGAAGCTTTGTTTTTAAATTGGGAAAACCAGAAAACAACATTATATACAAATTCCATTATGGGTATCTACTATTGAAGCTTTTTCATATGCAATAATATACAAGAAGGAACAAACAGTTAGATATGAAGAGATTTTAAATGAAAAGGGTGAACTCAAATCGATGCAAACACTACAAGAACAAGGTATAAAAATGAATTGGTTTTCATATTTGCAAGTACAATCTAGATATGATGAGGATGTTAAGACTGAAGGATTTATAAAAAGTAAACTGAATTAGACAAAATCTTGATGGGCACGAACGAAAAAATGATTAAAAACTTTATGGTTATCTATTAGAAGTTAGAATGGAAGAGGAGCAGGTTAAGGAAACAATGATTGCTTGGGGAAAAATTTTGGTTATGGGATAGATTTAGAGATGGCAAACACTGTGGGATCAGAATTATAAAATGACAATGTCAACTGCATATAAAGAAAATTTGTATAAGATGTTTTACAGGTGGCACCTATCCCGAGAAGGATTGCAAGAATGTTCAAGGATAAATCGGATAAGTGTTGGAAATGTCATCAGATACCTGGCTCCTACTACCACATGTGGTGGACTTGTTGATGCTAAAAGATACTGGACTAAAATCCACATGTGGTTGGAAAAATGACACAACAACATATAGACTTGAAACCTGAGATATTCCTGTTGGGAATTGTGCCAGAGACATTTAACAAAGAACTGAAATATCTGATTGTTAATGTATTGACAGCCGCTAGAATTGTATTTGCTAAAAACTGGAGAAATGATAAGACACCTACAGGGAGGAAGTGATTAAGAAGATTTTGGATTGTGCGAAATGAGTAGATTAACATTTGAAATTAGGGATCAAGAAGAAAAGCAGTTTTATAAGATATGGAATATGTTCTACCAATGGTTAGACAAAAAGTTTGGTAATGTATTTTTGGGAATATAAAGATAGATAGAACTGTTGAAACTATATAGAGATTATAATATGATAAAGGATTAATAATAATGATTATAGCTTTTCCTTTTGTAATATTGAGTATGAATAATGAGGGGTAGGCACTGTGATTTTTGACCGACCGACATACTTGAAATTGATATGGATCTATGTGTTGTATGTTTGTTTGTTATGTTTGTGTTTTTGGAAAAATAAAACTTCTTATAAAAAAAAAAGAAAGCCACAGCAGGGGGAAGGAAGAGCTGCAGGTTGCCTACAGCCGTTGCTTTGGCCTGCCTGCGCTGCCCCCCACACCACCCCCTCTTGCCGCAATAGCAATACCTCATTCCAGCCGGAGGGGGCTATGCTGCTCCTTGTACCTCCTGCAAAGTTGCAAGTTGCATGTTCCTCCCTCTATGGCAGCAATTTCCAGCCCCATCATGAAGTGCCTGGCTGGTCCCATAATCCTAGCCTCTGGCCCATTCATCATCCCGGAGCAGCTCCTCCACCCGGGTGCGCCACAAACCATCAAAATTTTCTCGCAGACCACCAGTGGTCCGTGGACCACCAGTTGGAGATATCTACAACAAAGAACTGGAAGAGGGAAGGGTGCTTACCTTTCCGTGCTTCTTCCTCCAGTTCGTCCCAATCTTTTCCGCTCTCCTCCTCGCTGCCCAGGGACTCTTTGGAGTAGTCTGTCAAATAGAAAAAAGACTCAGGATTGGCTGCTGTACAGAGAAGTTAATATAAAATACACCTTTTTTTTGAATTTTTTTTATTTTATTTTAATACAAACATACAAACAAAACATACAAAACATAAAAACCATCTTCCATATATACATACAGTGTGTCAGTTGGTTACAATTTTTTTGTGTTATCCGTTCATAGTCATCACTCACAATTTATGAAAAGATTCTCATATTATCAATAAAACATTCTTATATATTTATCAATTATTATTTATATACCACTAAACCATTTATTTCATCATTTATACAAGATATTCTCTATTTTAATGTAAAGTTTATGTTATACTTTCATCCAAAGGTTATATATGTCTACCTCATATTTTATATCAATCTATTAAATTTCTATTACAAAATTATATAATCTATTACATTACCAAGTCTTTTTACCCAACCATTGATAAAACAAATCCCATATCTTATAAAATTGTTTATCTTCTTGATCTCTAATTTCAAATGTCAATTTGCCCATTTCAGCACAATCCATAATTTTCTTAATCACTTCCTCCTGCATAGGTATTTTGTTGTTTTTCCAGTTCTTAGCAAATACAATTCTAGCTGCTGTTAAAACATTTACAATCAAGTATTTCAACTCTTTGTTGTAAATATCTGGTATAATTCCCAATAAAAATACTTCTGGTTTCAAGTCTATATGTTGTTGTATCATTTTTTCCAACCACATGTGGATTTCCAATATCTTTTTGCATCCGAACATGTCCACCACATATGGTAATATGATCTAGGTATCTGATGACATTTCCAACATTTATCCGATTTATTCTTGAACATTCTTGCAATTCTCGTCGGGGGCAAGTGCCACCTATAAAACATCTTATACAAATATTCTTTATAAGCAGTTGACATTGTCATTTTATAATTCTGAGACCACAACTTTTGCCATTTCTCTAAATCAATCCCATATCCAAAATTTTCCCCCCATGCAATCATTGTTTCTTTAACTTGTTCGTCTTCCATTTTAAATTCTAACAAATATCCATAAAGTTTTTTAATCACCTTTTCATCAGTACCCATCAATATTTTGTCTAGCCCAATCTGCTTGTTATAAATACCTTCTATTTTAATATCTTTATCAAATCTAGATTGTACTTGCAAATATGAAAAACAATTCATTTTTATACCTTGTTCTTCCAATGCTTGCATAGATTTAAGTTCACCCTTTTCATTCAATATCTCACCATATCTAACTGTTTGTTCCTTTTTGTATATTACTGGATATGAAAAAGCTTCAATAGTAGATATCCATGATGGAATTTTCGAATGGTGTTGTCTTTTGATCTTCTCCCAATTTAAACACAAAGCCTCTCGAATATAATGTTTTCTAAAATACCCTTGTGTTTTTGTTCCCTTATACCAAAGGAATGCATGCCACCCCAATAGCAAATCATGTCCTTCTAATGTCAATAATCAACTATTCTTTAGTGTTATCCAATCTTTTACCCACATCAAATTTGCCGCCTGGTAGTATAGTTCCCAATTGGGCAAAGCAAACCCTCCTCTTAATCTTGCATCCTGCAATAACTTAAGTTTTATTCTTGCTTTTTTGCCTTGCCATTTGTATTTCAACATCATTCGATTTAGGTCTTCGAAAAACTCTTTCCCTAATCTGATTGGAATTGTCTGGAATAAGTATAGAATTCTAGGCAATACATTCATCTTGATTGTTGATATTCTCCCAATCAACGATAGTTGTAAGTTTTTCCATTTTTCCAAGTCTGTCGCTATCTGCTGTTTAAGTTTAATGTAATTATCCTCCTTCAGTGTACTACATCTTGCTGTAATATATATCCCTAGATACTTAACCTTACTTGTGACCTGTATTTCTAAAGCTTCTTCCAATTCTTTCTTCCGTCTCGCTAACATATTCTTTGTTAATATCTTTGTTTTGTCTTTATTAATTTTCTTTTTTTTTTATTAGAAAAAGTTTATTTACAATTTTTAAAAAAAACACACAACATACAGACATACAGTCACACGCAACATAAATACATCACACATTATCATTTCTTTTTTAGTTGCAGATCAAGAATGCATTTTCCCATGTAATATTACAATCATATATATTCATAAATATTTCTTCAAATAATATTCGCTTGATTTAGCCTTTTAGAATTTTCTCTTATCTCGTTTTTCAAGTTATTACATAACCTATTATCTGCTATCTCCTGTTTTCTATAGATTCTTATATTTCAAATAGTACCTTATTTTCCAACATTCCCATTCCCTTCGTTTTTATATTCCACCCAGTTGTACCACATTTCCCATACCTTATAGTAATCTGAATCTTCTTTTCCATTTAGTTTGAAAGTTAATCTCTCCAATTCAACACATTCATACATTTTCTTTATTACTGCTTGTATAGACGGAATTGAAGATTCTTTCCATTTTTGCGCTAAAACGATTCGAGCCGCTGTTAGGAGGTGTGCAATCAGGTATTTGTCTTTTGGGGGAAACTTTTTCTGTATCATTCCAAGTAGGAACAGTTCTGGTTTCCACTCCAGCTCACAGTTCGTCACATCCTCAATCCAATTTTTGATTCCCATCCAATATTTTTAATTTTGGGGCATGTCCACCACACATGGTAATAAGTGCCCGTTTTATCCTGACACTTCCAACAATTTGGGTTTGCCTGGGGAAATATTTTTGCTAGTCTAGCGGGGCCAAATGCCACCTATACATCATTTTGTATTGATTTTCTTTATGCACTGACTTTGTGTATGTTAAATTTTCTTCCCAAATCTCTTCCCAGTCATTCAGATCCAATTTGTATCCTATATTTTGCTCCCAGGCTACCATTGGTCCTTTTACTAATTGTCCTGTTCTTTCCTGTTCTAATAGTAATTTATATAATTTGGATATTAACTTTTCTTCTGGTCCCAAGAGTAGTTTATCCAGATTTGTATTCTTTGTTTCTATTCCATATTCCTTTATGTCTTCATTGTATCTTGTTTTAATTTGTAAGTAAACCCAACTATCTATTGATATACCTTGTGTTTCCAAATCCTGTTTTGTTTTTAATTTTCCATCTGTATCCAATATCTGATAATATTTAAGTTTTTATTTAAATCCATTGTGTTTGGGTTAAAGGTTGCCTCCATTGTTGAGAGCCACCTTGGTATTTTTATATAGTTTTTCTTCCTTATTTCGGCCCAATTTTTAATCAATGAGTTGCGTATTATATGTTTCGTTGTGTGTTTTGTCTTTTGTCTGTCGGGTTCCATAGAAGTGCATGCCATCCTATTTGTAAGTCATGCCCCTCTAGTGTTAGCATTCTCTTATTTTCTAGCCTCACCCATTCTTTTATCCATAACAAGATCGCAGCTTTATAATAAATTTCCCAGTCTGGGAGTCCCAATCCTCCTCTACTTTTATCATCTTGTAGATATTTTTCTTTATCCTTGCCCTTTTTCCCATCCAAATAAACTTCATTGTCATTCTATTCAACTCCATAAAGAACTTTTTGTTTGTTAATATTGGGATTGTCTGGAATAGATACAAGACTTTGGGGAGTATGTTCATCTTGATTGTCGCAATTCTCCCTAAGAGGGATATTTGCAATTTACTCCAAATTTCCAAGTCCTTTTTAATTTGTTCTAAAATTTTTATATAATTATCTTCCCATAACATTGTTTTTGCCCTTATCCAAATTCCTAAATATTTTATTTTATTTACTATTTGTAATCCCATAATTTCTTGAGTTTCTTTTGTTTGGAATTTGTTATATTTTTAACTAGTAGTTTGGTTTTTCCCCTATTTACCTTTAATCCTGCTAGTTCCCCAAATTCATTTATTTCTTTCAATAATATCGGGCCCGTCTCTAAAGGTTCTTCTATCATAAATACCATGTCGTCTGCGAATGCTTGTGTTTTATATTCTTGATTCTTAATTTTCGTTCCTGTCTTTATTAATTTTCAATCCTGCTACTTCTCCATACTCTTCTATTCTTTCAATTAGCTTAAGCGCTGATTCCAGTGGGTCCTCTAATATAAATACCAGGTCATCTGCAAAGGCTTGTAACTTATATTCTTCTCTTTTAATTTTCATTCTTTTTATTTGTTTATCTTCTCTAATACACCTATTCAACACTTCCAATGTTAATACAAACAGCAGAGGCAACAGTGGGCAACCTTGTCTAGTCCCTTTTCTTATATCTATAAATTCTGTCAATTCTCCATTTATCAAAACCCTTGCAGGACTTCGGGTTGACTTCGGGTTGAGCTCTTCTCGAGACGGGCGGCGGTTTGTGATCGCCACGACCGCAGCCTGGCTCTTGCGTCGGAGAGCCCGATCCTGCAAGGTTGGGCTGAAGCTGCCTCGTAGGGGCGGCGGAGAAAGGAAATCTGCCAGCCAGAGTGAGGGGAGCATCTCCCCTTTTGGTCTGGTCTTTTCCTCCGAAGCGTCAAGAAGTGGTGGTCAAAAATGGCCACCTCGAAGAGAAGGTCTCAACGGGATTAAGATTGATGCAGGAGGAAAGAGAGAAGGAACCGGGAGTATCAGATGGTAAGATCAAGGCACCCGGGATTAAGATAAAGATGAGTTTTTAAAAAAAAAACAGAAGCGGCGCAGTTCCAAGTGAAGGAAAAAATAAGTAAAATATTTTTGACAGCTATAAGGGCTTCGAACGGAAAGGAAGAAGCCAGCGTAAGAATTTAAGTTTGGGACTGGAAAACTTTGAATATCAAAATAAAAGGAAAGGCTTAAGACTCTGTGCAGAAAGTGCCACTTTGTGGAGAAAAATTGGAAGCTAAAGAAGAAAGAAACTATCTTGTTCCTTTGTGGATTGGAGTTGTTACATTTTAAAGAGACGCTGAAACAAAAAGCAAGACTCATAGAAAGTGAAAGCTTGAATACACAAAGACGGACTACCGGACTAATTGGTGATATTGATATAGACTCTGGACCTGGGTTAGGATCATAGAAAATTTAAAGAAGAAGAAATAAGGAAAATAAAAATTCTGGTGGCAGTCAAAAGAATTAAAAATGGAGTTTTAAAGTATGAAAGAACTGCTACAGGAAGTGACTGAACTAACTGGCTTGTTGCAGAAAACATGGGCATTCAAATGCTGAATAAAGAAGAAGAAGGAGCCTTGGAAAGGAGGAGCTAGCACAAGAGAAAGCCATCTTAAAAAGACAATTAATACAAAGATCAATACAAATAAAAGGAAAGGAAGGGTGGCTAAAAAACGGAACCTAAGAAAGTATCTACAAAGGGAACATTTATGAAATTAAGCATGTTAGAAAGGTTCAGAAGGAAAGGAACAGAAAGGTAAAGAGAGAGAGAGGGATTCAAACTGGATAGAGAAGGGAGAGCAGGATAAAAGGGAGGAGAAGGGCCAGCACAAGCGAAAAGCATTTAAGAAGACAACTAACACAAAGATTAATACAAATAAAGGGAAAGGGAGGATGGTCAAAAAAATGAAACTTAAGAAGGTAATTAAAAGGGGAACATTTATGAAATTAGGCATGTTAGAAGGTCCAGAAGGATAGAGAGCAGAAAGGTAAAGAGAGAGAGAGGATTCAAACTGGATAGAGAAGGGGATATGGGATAAAAGAGAGGAGAAGGAACAAGAAACAAGAACAAAAGATAGAGAGACAGAATTACATAATGAAGAAAGAAACTTGTTTGCATAGAGATAATGGCTAATGTATTAAAAAGGGGTTCTGCATGAAGAAATGGTAATAAGAATATATTGTAATTATAAAAGTGTAAAACAATAGGGGTTACTGACAATCTTTACTGGTAAAAGGTCACATTTTATTTCTTATTTACAAAAGAAAGGTAAATGATGATTAGATAAATTGAATTAATTGAAATGATTTTAGAAAATGCCTAAAATGAGATTTGTCAATAACCAAGATTAGTTATTTTTATTATTATCTTGGAACCATAAATAAATCTTAGGGGGATATGTGTTGCAGAACCCGATCGATTAGAGATATATTGTAAGGGAGCTTTTCTTTTCTCCTTTTTCTTTTTCTTTTTCTCTATCTTTCGTTTTAAAGGGAATGATTATGATTATGCTACTATATTAACCACTGAGGTGTCACTTTCAAAGTAGTAAAAGGGGGCAAGTCTAGGTTTTTTTCTCATTCTTTTTAGTGTTAAAATTTATGCGGATTTAGAATTATGGAGAGAATATGTGATGAAAGGGCAAATCTGACGGACAAAAGAATTCTGTAAATGATAAAAGAGTATTAACAATGTGAAGATAATTAAAGGATAGATATGGATGAACTTTATCTTTAATATGATGGGCAAATATATTGTTATTTGTAAGATTTATAAATGATGTTTTTAAATATATATATATGTTTGCAATTAATTTGAAATGAACTGGGGGTTACACAGATTGAGATTAAGATTTGAGATTAGGATTAATTTCTTTGACCCTTTGTCTGTTAAAATGCAATAGAAGTGAAGTTAAATGCTTAAAATGAATATAGACCTACTGTCATATTTGCATGTAAAAGTGACGACCCGGGAACATGCTGTCTACTGAAAAGAGCTGTTTTAAAAAATTGTTAAAAATTGAATAAAATTTGTTTAAAAAAAAAAAAACCCTTGCAGTTTGTTCAGAATATATAGTCTCAATGGCACGCATAAAGTTTTTACCAAAGCCCATTTGTGCCAGTTGTAGTAACATAAAATGTCAACTCACATTGTCAAAGGCTTTTTGAGCATCCAAAAACATCAAAGCCATTTGTTTTTCAGGATGTGCCTCATAGTACTCCAAAGTGTCCAAAATTAGTCTCATATTATGTTTAATTTGTCTTTTTGGCAGAAATCCATTTTGATCAACATGTATGAAGTTATTTAAATATCTTTTCAATCTTTCTGCCAAAATTGAAGCAAAAATTTTACAATCAGAATTTAATAAAGAAATAGGTCTATAATTTTTAATTTGCTGTGAGTCTGTATCCTCCTTCGGTATAAGTGTAATATATGCTTCTGACCATGTCTTGGGTATTCTCTTCTTTAACATAACTTCATTCATAACCTCTAATAATTGGAGGTTCAACACCTCCTGAAAAGTCTTATAGAATTCCACTGGCAAACCATCTGGACCTGATGCTTTCCCTGTATTTTGTTTCTTTAAGGCTTCTGTTAACTCCATCATTGTTATATTCCCTTCTAGCATTATTTCGATATCTTTAGGTATCTGTGGTAATTTTGCCTTTTGTAGATATTGTTTAATTTTTCTTCTTGAATATTTTCTTGATAATACAATTTTCCATAGTAATCTTGTATAATTCTTTTCTTTTCTTCAAGGAGAATTAGTCATTTAATATATGAAGAAGGACATGCTTGCTATGGAAATAAAATACACCTCTTGAAGGAGCAAGTGGGGGGAAGAAAGGGAGGGAGGGATAGAGGGGGGAGAAGAGAAGGGGACAGGGAGTGAGGAAGAGGGGGAAAGGAAGAGAGAGAAGGGGAGGGAAGGAATGGGAAAGGGGGAGAGGGGAGAGGGGAGAGAGAGAGGGAAAAGGAGAGGGGGGGGGCAGAGACAATACATGACAAGGGAAGGAATCCTCCAGAGAAGTCCAGAGTGACCCTACTTCTTTCCTCACCTGATTCTTCTGCCTCTGAAGAATAGTCTTCATCACTGTCCTCCTCCTCATCTTCATACTCTTCCTCAGAAGGGTTGAAGGTCTCGTCCTCTATTTCGGACTCAGATTCCCCAGCTTCAGCATCACTTCCCTGGAAAGGAAAGGGGGACAGGAATGGCGTCTCTTAAGGAAGTCAAGACATTCAGGTTGAACTTCTTTATGAGTTTGATGGCTTAGTACCGGACAGCTTCCTTCTCTGGATTCAAAAACCAACACTATATTACAAGAATCTGAACAATTCCAATCTGTTAATGGAAGACAACGTGTGTGTGTGTATTTTTACAGATTTAGGGCCCTTATGAAAGAGGTATGCCTGAGGTTGAGGAAGGCATGCTGATTCTAGATTTGTTAGACAAATGTCCTGCAATGCTATCTCCATACACTGTAAATACATTGCATTATATAACACCACACCACACCACACACATCCCAACCCAACCCACAAGTTTCCCCATTCTCAAATCATTCTTTCAAACTCTGGCACTGACACCCCTCTACCTTTCAAAGAAAGTGGGTGTGCTGGGAGCTGTGTGTGTCTTTGGGTTGCCCACCTCTCTTCTGCCCAGGTTGTTTCATCCAGATTGGTCTGCGCATGCCCAAGATGGCGGTTCGGTGCTGAGTGAGCTCTCTTGGGCATCGGAGGTTTTTGGGCTGTTGCCGAGGGAGAGGTCGTCCGCTGCTGCTGGTTCCCTCGGAGTCGTCTCTGGAGGGTCATGGGATGCCACTGGAGCCTTTCCGGCTGAGTTTGGGCCGGTGGCTCAGCGGAGGTGGGATTTTCCCCTCGCGGCCTCCGCAGCGGCTGGTGGATTCCCGGTTGGGCTGGAGCCGCAGCGGTGTCGCTGCCTGCCTCGCGGAACCCTGGAGCTGGGAAAGTTTTGGTGTTTGCGCCGACGGTGGCCTCGGGTCCGGTGCTGCTGCCAGCAGTGGTCGTCAGCTGTTCGGGCTGGCGACGGGCATGGTGGTGTGGAGGCCTGGCAGCGGCTGCTGTGGCGATCTAGGACTTCCGGCACGACATTGGCCTGGCTGTTGCCTGTGGGTGGGGCAGCGTTTCTTCAGAGGCTCTGGACTTTTGGCCCATCCTCGGCGTGCTACCCCTCCTCTTCCCAGAAGTGAGAGTACTGGGAGGAAAAGATCGGAGAGAGGATGAAGGCCTGCAGGTCTGGAAAGCCCAAAATGGAGGCGTTCGCGGTCACGGCCTGGGCTGGGTGAGTCGGTGCTGCTCTGGATGGGGTTGTGGGTTGAGGTTTCAGGGAGACCCCCAAGGAGGATGGCGCCATGGCTCTGGACCCATGGCGTGGCGTTCAAATGCTGGATTGTTTTTGGACTCCTTTTTTGGACCTGGTGATCCTATGTTCCTCATAGGTTCCATCTCTGGCCATCATCTCCTCGTCCTTTAATGTTACCATCTTGGACTTCTCTCGGTACCATGGAGGTGCCGGTTTATTTATGCCATCTATCCAGACTTTTATCCTGCCTCCTCTCTCTGGGGCCTGGCTATTCTCCATTGCAGTGAGAGGGCAATGGATGGATTCAACCCCCTTGCAGTGAGAGGGCAAGGGGCTGTTCTGGACTCTTCCCACAAGTCACTGTGGTGGGAGAGCAGTGACTGGACCATTCTGACTCTGGCCATCGGCAGCTGTGAGGGAGCTGCTGATTGTGGATTGTTCCTGACCATCATTGCCTGGCCCTTTGTACTGCATTTGTTCCATCTTTGCAGTTATTTCCATCTAGTCAATAGCCTATTGCACCGATTTGCCCTGGAATGTGTTTATTATGCCTGCCTACTCTCCGCTGGAATTACGAGCCCTCCAGGCGGTTCCCCTGTCTGTGAAGTGGCCCTTTGGGTTGTCAAGAGCTTACCTTAATGACAGATCCTGGGATCCCAAGAGGTGGCATGCTGCGACCAAGGGTTTAAATTTTAAATTTGCACGAAGGAAACTTTTAAACTTTTAATTGGTCGTCTTAAGGGGTTAGGAAGGGGGGAGGATGGGTCTTTTTGCAGCCTGGTACATGGCAGGGGCAGGGTTGGGGGGAGGCCGGGGCCCGGGTGGTGTGAGGAGGGGACTGCGATTCCCAGGGTGGTTGGGATTGGTAGGAGACATCGAGGCATAGGGCCATATCATGTGTTGGGAGCTCGCACCCGCCATCTTTGTGCGGTGGCATGCTCCGACCCTTTGGCCTCCTCCCTAGGGGGCATGGGAACCGGGACCCCTGGGCTTAGGCTGGTGTATTTTAATGCCAGGTCCGTGGCTAATAAATCCTCCCTCCTCCGTGAGATCATAGAGGAGGAGGCTGCAGACCTGGCTTGTATCACTGAGACCTGGTTGGGCCCGGAGGGTGGTGTCCCTCTGGTTGAATTGTGCCCTCCAGGTTTCGGGTTTGCACCGTCCGCGGCCCAGGGAAGGGGTGGTGGGGTGGCTGTGGTTCTCCGGGAGACCTTGTTTCCAAGGGAGGTCACTGTTTCAGAGATAGGCGGGAGTGAGACCCTCCTCCTGAGGTGGGGGCCTAATGGCCGGGTGGGCTTGCGGCTTGCATACCTCTCCCCCAGCTGTGTGGCAGCAGCCCTACCTGGGCTTCTCGATGTCCTCTCGGGTGTGGCGGTGGATTTCCCGGACCTTATAGCCCTAGTGGACTTCAATCTTCCCTCCCTGGGTGGGGCGTCGGGTTTGGCCCAGGAATTCATGGCTTCTATGAAAGCCATGGGCCTGACCCAATTGATTCAAGGCCCGACTCATGAGGGAGGAAAAACTCTCGACCTAGTTTTTGTCTCTGAACGGTGGCGTAGTGACAGAGGGCAGGCCACTGTTATGGCATTGCCCGTTCCATGGTCTGATCACTATCTCCTACGGCTGGTCTTCCAACAGGCGCCCCCACTGCTGGGATGAGGAGCCACTTAGATGGTTCGCCCCAGGCGCCTGATGGACCCTGAGAGGTTCCAGGCAGAGCTGGGGTTTTCCTCTTCCCTTGCCCACAGCCCTGTAGAGATCTGGCGACTGCTTGGCAACAGGCTGCGTTGGATGCCCTCGACAGGGTTGTCCCCATCGTCCCCTCACATGTCGTGGATCCCGGATGGCTCCTTGGTATACGGAGGAGCTCCGGGAGATGAAGCGTCGTCGGAGGAGTCTAGAGAGCAGGTGGAGGTCCACCCGCTCCCAGGCGGATCGAGCCCAGCTAAGAGCCCATATTAGGACTTATCTGGTAGCTATGAGAGCGGCAAGAAGGTCTTATCTCTCTGCCCTCATAGCGTCCGCAGATAACCGCCCAGCCGCCCTGTTCCGGGCCACCCGCTCCCTCCTTTGGGTAGAGGGGGGACCGGACCCATTGCAGGGTAGGGCTGAGGAATTTGGTCAATATCTGTCGGATAAGATCGCCCGGATCCGGGGCGGGTTGTCCTCTGATTTGCAGTGGTCTGAGGATCAGGATACAAGTAGTCTGGCCAATGTGATCTGGGATGAGTTCGATCCTGTTTCCGAGGATGAAGTGGACAGGATTATGCGGCGATTGAGTTCCACCACGTTTGTTGGACCCGTGTCCTTCCTGGCTGGCTTATGCCGCCAGGGAGGCCACCTGCGGTTGGCTCCGGGCAGTTGTCAACCATCTCTAGGAGAGGGTGTTTTTCCCTCCGCCTTGAAGGAGGCGGTGGTGAGACCCCTCTTGAAGAAGGCTGCCCTGGACCCGACCGTGTTAGACAACTTTCGTCCGGTCTCCAACCTTCGCTTTTTGGCGAAGGTTGTTGTGTGGTGGCTGGCAGGTTCCACTTTTCCTGGATGAAGCGGACTACCTGGATCCGTATCAATCGGGCTTCCAACCTGGCTTCAGCACAGACGGCATTGGTCGCGCTGATGGATGATCTCTGGAGAGGCTCGGGACAGGGGTTTTTCCTCTGTCCTGGTCCTATTGGACCTCTCAGCGGCTTTCGATACCATCGACCATGGTATCCTTTTGCCTGCTGGGGTTGGGAGTGGGGGCACGGTTCTTCAGTGGTTCAACTCCTACCTCTCGGTGTGCAATCGGTGTTGGCGGGGGGCAGAGGTGATCCCAAGGGTGCTCTCTTGGGGGTCCCTCAGGGGTGGTCCTCTCCCTCTCTATTTAACATCTACATGAAGCCGCTGGGTGAGATCATCCGTGGTTTCGGGGTGAGGTTCCATCAGTACGCGGATGACACCCAGCTGTACATCTCCACCCCAAACCAGATCAGTGATACCCTCTCTCTGATGACCCGTGTTTGGATGCGTGCGGATTTGGATGGGCGGAAACATGCTTCGGCTCAACCCGGCCAAGACTGAGTGGCTGTGCATACCGGCATCTCGGCCCAGCCAGGAATATCCATCTTTGACCATAGGGGGAGAGGTGTTGCCCCCTGTGGATAGGGCACAGAATCTGGGGTCCTCCTGGATGTATGCGGCTCCGTTTGGAGGAGCAGGTGGGGGCCGTTGCCAGGGGGGCCTTTGCCCAGCTCCGCCTTGTTCATCAGTTCCGCCCATTCCTGGACCGAGATGCCCTGCGCAGTTACTCATGCCCTTGTTACCTCTAGACTCGAGTACTGCAACGCTCTCTACCTAGGACTGCCCTTGCATACCATCCGGAGATTGCAGCTGGTGCAGAATCCGGCGGCGCAGGTGGTGATGGGAGTTTCCCGGTTCTCCCATGTCTCCTGCGCTGCTTGCATTGGTTGCTGGTTGCACTCCGGGTGAGATTCAAGGTTTTAGTTTTAACATACAAAGTCCTACATGACATGGGTCCTCAATATTTAAGGGAGCGACTCCTACCGATATCGAGTGCCAACCGCCCTGTGCGAGCACATAGGCAAGGACTCCTCGGGGTCCCGTCGGCGGGCCATTGCCGGTTGGCGGTCCCCGGCAGCGAGCCTACTCTGTAGCGGCCCCCGACCTCTGGAACCAACTCCCCCTAGGGCTCCGCCTGGCCCCTGACCTCCGCACCTTCCGCCATGATCTTAAGACCTGGTTGTTTGACCAATCTGGGCTGTGACCCTTTCCGTGGGGGATGTTTCTTAAATGACTGTAGGTATTGTTAATTTTGTCTATTTTGGGCTTGTGAATTCGGTTTAATTCTCTTTTAATTATTTATTGTTGTGGTTTTAGTTGTGAGCACCGAGTCTTCGGAGATGGGGCGGCATAAAAGTCCAATAAATAAATAAATAAATAAATAAATACATACATACATACATACATACATACATACATACATACATACCTCTCCCTCTGGCTCGAGGAACGACCAGCCACCTTGCTCAAAAAAGCCTTCTGGGTCATCCACAATTGTTTTCATGATTTTGGTCCAGTTGAGGGATTGAACACCTTCGGTGTATTTAATGTCACAAGAGCTGATTGCAGATGAAAAGGGAAGAATGAGATGAGTGTATAGCCTTTCTCACACCCACTTCTTAAAGAGAACTCTGTTCACAAAGCCAGATGTGAACGTGTTTTACTTCTGTGCTAAACACAAACTAGTAAGGGTGTAATTACTCCTCTTCGATTTTTCATTGGCACTGGAAGAACCTTAACATGGGCACTTCAGTAGAAACATTGCCTTTGAGAAGAATGAGCATTTTTTGGTAGTATCTAAAATGTCCCTTTTGCCAATCTCTATGGAGATTCTCAGTCATCCAGGTCACAGTTGTCCCAAAGGTGCTTTTTCAAGAGGCAACTGGACGTCTTCTAAGAAAAAACAAGAAAGTCCAGTTGTCTCTTGAAAAAGCACATTTGGGACAATTGTGACATGGATGACTGAGAATCTCCATAGACATTTAGTTATGCACTTGGGATGAACACCCTTCAAATGGTGCGGGAGCAGGAATGGATTTCCAGCAAAAATTGTCAATTACAGGAATCCTTTCAGCAGTTCCAAAAAGGCTCCACATCCATCTGTACCACTTAGGTGACCCTGAGGACACAGATAAACCTCCAAGTGGCCTCAATGACTCTCTAAAAGGATGCAAATGACCAACTGTCTGCAAGGAGCATAAATCCTTCCATTCCACACATCCAGTCAGAGCTGGAGAAGCTTCTTGGATGAGAAGCGAAACGTCTTTAAAAGAAAAACCAGGATTCCAGTTGCCTCTTGAAAAAGTACCTTTGGGGTCCCTTTTGTCACAAATCTACCAGTCATGATTTGATTTGTGTGCTGCCCATCTCATCTAGAGGTGACTCTGAGCCACTTACAAACATTAAAAACCAGTAAACATTAGAATGATAAAACTATAATTTTATGGCTACCCAGAGTTGCCCCGTGCTAAGATAGGCGATCAACAGATTAAATAAACAGACAATGATAATTTACAATTGAAAGATGAGGGGAGCAGAGCACAAAGTACATGAGGAAACATGGGGTTCTTCTCTTAGTCTGATAGCTACCTCCAGGGTGGTGCACTCCCATTGGAGTCCCACCCCGGATGGCAGAGCCAGGTCTTCAGCCCTTGAGGAAGGTCAGGAGGGTGGGTGCGAATCCTACCTCAGGGAGTACAATGTCCCAAAGGGCAGAAACCATGGCAGAAAAGGCTCTTTGCCTGGACCCTCATGGGTCCACAATATGTCCTTTCTGCCAGCACAGGTAGGGTGGGTCAATCCCATTGGGATGAGATGGTTCCTCAGATAGTCTGGACCCAAACCATGAAGATGATAAACCTCATGGGGCTGGAAGGGACCTTGGAGGTCTCTTAACACCTCAACGATTACCAGTCAGGGGAAAATTATACCACTGCAAGGGATGTGTCCATACTCACTTGAGCCACTCTTTGATGGGGTCGAGCGATGCCACAGGAATAGCGTTAATCATTGTGACCTTCTTGCTGTAGTCCTTGTAAATGATGACCATGTCGAAGTTCTTCAGGTGGAACTGCACACGCTCAAAATGAATCAGCTCCACCTCGTCCAGTGTTACCACAAACGGAGGCTGCAGGGAGGGAGGGAAATCCGATTGGTCTTCCAAACAGAGATATTGGATATCATGGGAGCAAGGACGTGGTTGGCTGAGGAATTCTGGGAGTTCAAGTCCACAAGTCTTAAAATTGCCAAGTTTGGAGACCCCTGCCCTAGACTACAATGGTCACAGACTTTTTTCTCAAATCTACAATGGCATTGCTCTCGTGTCAGAAGCACTGAGGCGCTTCCAGTTGAAAGGATTAGCCAGGACATCACCAATGTCTGGAGACACCCAGTTTGGGGCTCTTTTCATGTTCCTGGCACGAGCTGAAGCAAAGGACAGGAGCTCAACCCTGCCCCATGACAGCACTCAGGTCTTGGACACAGTCTTGCTAACCTCCACCCCAGCCTACTAACCACACAAGCCAGTGTACTCCTACCATGTTACCATAATCTTAGCATATTGAAGACAACCATCAGTAAATATCACTTAACGAGAATGCATAAGAGACGAGACAGCATTCAAGCCACATGAGGATTTGAAAAGACCTACATAGTAGGAACCAACTCCTCTTTGTGGGTGGTAGGTCATCTCCTGCCAGCTTGTCAGAACTGCAGCTGTCTAACAAAAGAATTGCAGCTTTCTTGTTTTTTTTTCTTTTAAGAGAAAGTCCAGTTACCTCCTGAAAAGGCACCTTTGGGACAACCATGACCTGGATGGCTGAGAATCTCTACAGACTTTTAGCTGTACAATTTGGGATGAACTCCCTTTGAATGGTGTGGGAGCAGGAATGGATTTCCAGAGAAAAAAAATGCAGACTACAGGAACCATTTGCATTACTCAGGTGACCCTGAGGACACAGTTAAACCTCCAAGTGCTTCAACGACGTTCTAAAAGGATGCAAATGACCAGCTGTCTGCAAGGAATATAAATCCTTCCATTCCCCATTGTCTTGTCAGAACTGTAGAAGCTTCTTGGATGAGAAGGGAAACATCTTCAATAGAACAAGAAAGTCCAGTTGCCTCCTGAAAAAGTACCTTTTGGATAACCATGACCTGGATGACTGAGTATGTCTATAAGACTTGCAGCTTTCTAAGCTCTTGAGGGCCAGATCCAAACCTGAGACCATCCCTTTATAGCCTGCCTCTCCAGAACAAACGCACACTCACCCATTCTGTACAATTCACCAAGGCACTGCTGGTTGGTTGGAGCAGGCAAGTGCTTCGGTAGGGAGCACCATTGAACCTTTCATGCAAGATGAGGGAGGCAAAGAGCAGTTAGTTTAGTTCAGTTTATTGATTAGCCCATAAGCCGTATCAAAATAGCAGACGGCGGTAATCCCCTTATAGGAAAGATCTGCATAAAATCTCAAAAAAAATCAGAGACTAGCCCTCCCGGGTTGATAGACAGTACCAAGACTTTGGAGCCCTTCTTTTACAAAGGCAAGAAGGTATGTCAGAGCGCACAGCAGAGCAAAAATAACTCCTGCCTACAACTCCGTAAAACAGCTGTGCATTCCTAGAGGAAGTTGTGGCTGCCTTTACAAGTTCTTGGCTAGTTGCAATGTTTGTGTTGATAGGCAGCTTCTTGTTTCTGAATCTAGGGGCATTTTTATGGGGATTTATTTCCTGGCACTAGTCACAAGTCTTCTTTCCTCACCCAATAACAACTTACTGGATCCTTGGAGTGGAGCGGAACAAATAAAATACAATATACAAGTAGTCCTTGATTGATGACTGCAATGGAGCCTGACCATTACAGGTCATAAGTCATGACATTTGTGTAGCTGGCCACCCACTTGACTGACCCCATTTCACCACCTTTTTGTGGCGGTTGTCAAGTGAACATGGCAACAGTAAAGCAAATGCCATGATTGTGAAGGAAACCCTCCATGGGATAGGGGGCATTTTTGCCAAATGCTGGTTTTCTGCAAGAATATCTTCAAACATGGTCATCTGATCGAGGGATGCTACAAATTGCCATAAATATGGGCTGGTTTATGGAATTCATTGATATTTGTATTTTGTATTTATTTGGATTTATATGCCGCCCCATCTCCGGGGGGACTCGGGGAGGCTTACACAGAAACATACACAGTATAAAAATTATTCGAAAATCCAATCCAAATAATTCTAAAATATTAAAAATATCCCCAAAATTAAAAACCCCAACCCCGCTCAATCCAGGCCGGCCTGTGAAAACAACCAGGTCTTTAGATCACAGCTGAAGGAGCGCAGGTCAGGGGCCAGACGTAGCTCCAGGGGTAGTTGGTTCCAAAGGGTGGGCCCCCAAGAGAAGGCCCTCCCCTGGGGGACCCAACCGACATTGCTTGGCCGACGGCACCCCCAGGAAGGCCTGCCTATGGGAGTGTACCGGGCGATTGGACCTCGATGCTGGTAGGGAGGCTCCTGCAAGTACCCGGACCCAAGCCATGCAGCACTTTATAGGTTAATACCAGCACCTTGAATCTTACATGGAGGGCAACCGGCAACCAATGCAAACCGCGCAGGAGGGGTGTCACATGGGAGAATCGGGCCGCTCCCATCTCCACCCGCGCGGCTGCATTTTGCACCAGTTGAAGCCTCCGCATAGTCCGCAAGGGCAGCCCCAGGTAGAGAGCATTGCAGTAGTCGACGGGAGGCCACGCGCATGAGTGACTGTGCGTAGGGAATCTTGGTCCAAGTAGTAAGTAGTATGTAAGTATGGAGTTCCATGATCATGGGTGTCTCTCTGGGTGTGGCCTGGTCAGAACTTCGGAACTGGGTCATAAGTACCTCTATGGCAGGGGTGTCGATTTCATTGAAGGCCGCATCAGGGTTGTGTTTGATCTTGAGGGGCCAGGGTGGCATGGCCAGCCCAACGTCCCTTGTGTCGGGGGCACCTGTGGGCACCCAAGCACTGTGCCAGTGAAAACGGGGTCCCGAGTTCCATTTTCGGTTGTGATGGCCTCCTGCAACCCTCTGCCAGTGAAAATGGAGCTCTCCATTTCCTCTGGCAGAGGCATTGTGGGCCGGTCCTTCGCTGTTTCCAGGGCAACCCCGCGACCCAGATCTGGCCCACGGGCCTTGAGTTCGACACCCTGCTCTATGGAATCTTTTGTAAGAATGGTCGTTAAGTCATAAGCAACTGGTCGTAAGTCGAGGACTATGGCCTTACTCAACAGTGTGCAGTGGCCCTCTTCTTTACTTCTGGCTTGTCAGCTAGATGAGTTCTACTATTACCCTGTTTCCCTGAAAATACGATCTACCCTGAAAGTAAGTCCTAGCTTGATTTTTACACATGCACCCAATATAAGTCCTATCCCCCAGAATAAGCCCTAATTAAGATCCTGCCCATCCATCCATGTCTCTCTCTCTCTCTCATCTATGTCTATCCATCTATACCTACCTACCTACTGACCTACCTACCTACCTATCACCCATCACAACATGTCTTGAAGCCTGTACACCCTTTCTGCTTTCTCAAGTGAGCTCAATCAATCTATCGTCTTCCAGGACTCAAACAAAATCTACCAGTCCACCGACGGTCCTTACCCCAGCTCTCGGAAAGGAACCTCAAATTCCAATTCCTCCTTGGTTAGAGCTTCTACCTTCTCAATGAAATTCTTGAAGGCTGTTTTCAACTTGTGTCTCATCTCCCGTTCCATCTGGGGCGAAGAGGATCAATCAGTCAACATATCCCCCAACTGGTCTCCCGGCTTCCAGCTCTCTCTATTCCCACCCCACCCCACAAGCTTCAAGCAGCCTCTCCTCACCTGCTCGGCGTAGAGGTCATCCCGATCGTGCATGTGCTGGTGCTTGCCCAAATCGGTGGTGATTTCGCCCACCTCTGTGTAAAATTGCACGTCCGTGTGGCGTTTTTTCCCGAACATGATAGCATTCTGGAGGGCAAAGAGGGAACTGATAAGTTTCAGGTCTGTGCAGAATTATAGTACCGAAAGTCTGTGCATAGGTAAGAGTGGGAGTTATCTTCTACTGGACATGGGGGAGGGGGTGGGGGAAGGAAGAATAAGATCTCCTTGGTACTCTCTGAGCTTGGTTGTTTTCTGGCAGATGTTTCATTACCAAACTAGGTAACATCATCAGTGCTAGTGATACACTAGCCAGTAAAACACTAACACTCATGATGTTATCCAGTTTGGGTCATGAAACATCTGCCAAAACAACCAAGCTCAGAGAGCACCAAGGATCCCTCCTTTCAATCCTGAGCTACAAATGTTCTTCTTTATTGGTAAAAAGAAGAGCAGCAAACATGAACGAAACGGCTTTTCCTTGACAGTAATTGATGGGCCAAACTTCTCCTCAAGATGAATCTGCGTTAGGCAGGAGATGCACCCATCATTTTCAGGATTTGCACTACATTGTGAACCACGAAGCATGGGTTTGCAGAAAGTTCAAATGCGGCAGATTGCGTTAATGGGAAAAAAAACCGAGGGCCTTGTCTGACCTTGCCACCTTGTGGTTTGTCAACTGCCAGCAGAGTCAGATGAGCCAGAGATGGAGGGGGAGCCTGAGTTACCATCGGGGCCTGTGGAAGGCTGAGGAGCAGGAGGTCTCAGAGCCAGATGCAGATCAGGGGCCCCCTACTCACACTCAGGCAGACAGCTGTTTTCAGGGTCTGAGCGAGGGGGAGCAACAGCTGGAGCCTGTCCCAGATGTGCGTATGCACAGGAATGTGGAGAGGAGATCAACGTGGGACCGAGGGCCAGCTATCCAGGAAAAGAAGATGTTGACAAGCCCCTCCCTGACTGGGATATAAGGAGGGTTTGTTTGTTTGTTTGTTTATTTATTTATTTATTTATGAATGAATGAATGAATGAATGAATGAGACTTTTATGCCGCCCTATCTCCCGAAGGACTCAGGGCGGCTTACAAACTAAAACAATCTGGATACAAATATACAAATATTAAAAAACCATTAAACCAAGGTCTCATAAATATAGCAAATTAAAATACATTTAAAACCCTCCCCCAACCCCATCAGTCCGGGTAGGCTAGTTGGAACAGCCAGGTTTTTAGGTCACGGCGGAAAGAGTGGAGGTCAGGGGCCACCCGGAGCTCCAAGGGGAGCTGGTTCCATAGGGTGGGTGCACCCACTGAGAAGGCCCTCCCTCTGGGAACCGCCAGCCGACATTGCCGGGTCAACGGCACCCGGAGAAGGCCCTGTCGATGGGGCCGCGGGGCGCTGGGAAGCTGTTATCGCAGCAGGGTCTCCATAAATATCCTGGACCAATGCCATGAAGGCACCTTAAATCTCACCCAGAGGGCAACCAGTAACCAGTGCAGCTCACACAGGAGCGGTGTAACATGGGAGTATCAGGATCCTCCCATCACAACCCACGCCGCTGCATTCTGGACCAGCTGAAGCCTCTGGGTGGTCCTCAAGGGCAGCCCCATGTAAAGAGCATTGCAGTAGCGGGAGACAGCAGTGCATGAGTGACTGTACGCAGGGCATCTCGCTCCAGATAGGGACGCAAGTGGTGCACCAGGTGAACCTGGGCAAATGCCCCCCTGGCCACGGCTCCCACCTGCTCCTCCAAACTGAGCCGTGTATCCAGGAGGACACCCAAGTTGCGCGCCCTATCTACGGGGGGCAACACCTCTCCCCCCATAGCCAAAGATGGAATCTCCTGGACAATTTGAGATGCTGGTATATACAGCCACTCGGTCTTACCCGGATTGAGCCAAAGCCTGTTCCTCCCCATCCAGACCTGCACCGCCTCCAGACACCAGGACATCACGTTGAGGGCATCACTGGGTTGGTTGGGGTGGAGATAAAAAGCTGAGTATCATCAGCATACTGATGACACCTCACCCCAAAACAACGGATGATCTCACCCAGCGGCTTCATGTAGATGTTGAACAGGAGGGGCGAGAGAACCGACCCCTGAGGCACCCCACACAGGAGGGATCTCGGAGCCAATCTCTGCCCACCTGCCAACACTACCTGCGTGCGACCTGAGAGGTAGGAGAACCACCGTAAAACGGTGCCCCCCACTCCCAGCCCCTCGAGGTGCCGCAGTAAGACACCACGGTCGATGGTATCAAAAGCCGCTGAGAGATCTAATAGGACCAGGACAGAGGAGTAACCTCTGTCCCGCACCCTCCAGAGATCATCCACGGGAGGCGCGGTTGTCAGAGACAACCATTCAAGTTCCAGAAGAGTTCCCTTCGGCGGATTCCTTGCCAGGATTTCCTTGCCACTATCCAGGTTGGTCAGGACTCTTTGTGTTGGGATTGAAATGTTAATTGAAGCTTCCTAAGGATGTGTGACCTGGAGCTTTGTCAATGAATGCTGTCTATTCCTGCCTGTCTAAATAAAAAGGGGTTTCTCCTCATGAGTAGGCTGTTTTACTGGGGCTCGTGAAGGCTGGGTCAGAATACAGCTGTAAGGATCTTCTCAGCCCTCCCCTCTCCAAGCTCCAAGGCACAAGGATACCTTCAGGTGGAAGTGAAGCACGATGATCATCTCCCCGTCACAGGGCTGGAACACAGCGTGTTTGATGTTGTTGTACAGGATGTCCACTTTGTCCCCCCGCACGGAGGTGAAGCGGAAGCCTGTTGAAGAAAAGCTGGAATGAGGGGCAACGGTCAATCTGGTTCATCAGATTGGAAATGCCAGCAAAACCTCCCCAGACATGGAAATTCATTTTTATTTAGTTTATTTAGAGTATGGCGTTGTTCCATTAGCCAAGAGATTACAATGTGAATGCGGAGTAGTGGTTTGGCTGCCAATTGACCAGCTCTGTTGTGGGACATATTTGCAGTCAGCTTCGCACCAGAAAGAAAAGTGTCTCTTCCTGCAGCATCATTCCTCAACCAGAGCTGCCTCGGAAACAAGCGTCGCAATCAGGAAGGTTCAGAAGCTGCCAAGAATCTGACCGCCTGTACCAAGCACCAGCTCGTCTCTCCCCTGAAGTAGTACCTATTTATCTACTTGCATAGAACATGCTTTCGAACTGCTAGGTAGGCAGAAGCCGAGGTGAGTGACGGGAGCTCACCCTGCCACGCAGTGCTGGGGCTCGAACCTCTGCAGCAGAGACAATCTCCAACATCATTAATGCAGAGCCAACGCACCTCTTGGGCATGGAAATATGGAAGACAGGATCTTGGGCGGGCTGGCTGGTCAAAATTCCAGGGATGGGGTTGCTCAAGAGATGGCGGTGAAGCCCAGAGGAACCTCTTTCAATGTTCTGGTTTTGAGCTACCTGGCCTTAAAAAAGTCTAAGTGGCAGTCAGTCCTAGAGGCACAGCTCCATGCACCTCGCAAATTACCATTGACATGGGCTTCCAATGATCCCTGCATCCGCTTCTGGGCAATGTTAGGACGGATGTAGAGGTCCTTCAGTTTTGGATTGCTGCGGTTTAGGTTGATCACCAGAGAGTCTTGTTTGACAATTCCCTGCAGAAAAAGTAAAAGGTTCAGCTGCTTTTGCTCACAGAGCCTGTGTCTTCTAAAGGTGCCCTCTCCTGGTTGCTGACTTTGGCAAACATCTCTCCAAACATGCTTCGGTTCCTCCAGCCATCTTTGGGAGATGCTTTGCCTGGAAACTTGGCTCACCTCCTTTTCTTTCTCCTCAGCTTCCCGAGTTTTATAACGCTTCTGCACCTCCTTGATGATACGAAAGGCATTCTGAAGGTTGAGCGCTGGGACCATCTGCTCCCCAGGAGTTTTTATGTTGGATGCTCGGTATGTTCTGAAGGAAGAGCAGCGTTAGCATTAGGAGGATACCAGTGAGGATGCTGAAGGTATCTTTGATTGGGCTGCTATAAGCATGAAGGAGGGGGAGGGATATTACCTGGGGTCTGGACTTTTAGGAATTCCCATTCATTAGATCCACAATATCCAAGAAGGCCATCAAGGCATGGGCTCCAACTCAAGACAATCCAAAGTCAACTAAAGAATACCAGCCCTGAAGCCCAGGTATAAACGCACGAACTGCCATCACTGTAAGAACCTTCCTAATTGCAATGCCTGGGGAGGCATTAACTCACATTTCTTTTACAAAAGTAGCTTCTGGGTTGGGAAAGATGTTGCCCTCGTTGCGACCCAAGGCACTGCCCGGACAGTAGAAGTTGATCCTCAGGTAAGTGTAGTCACCTTCTACCGACATGCTGATGTTCTACACAAGAAAACCAGAATAACAAAAAAATAACACAGTTGGAAAGGATCTTCGAGATCTTCTAGTCCAACCCCCTGTTCGAGCAGAAGACCTTATAACATTCTGGACAAATGGCTGTCCAATCTCTTTTTAAAAACTTCCAGCAATGGAGCTCCCAGAATTTCTGGAGGAAAGCCACTCCACTGAATAATTATTTTAACTGCTTCTTTCCTTGATTAGTTTCCATCCATTGCTTCTCATCCTGCCTTCTGGTGCTTTGGTAAATAGGTTGACTCCAGTGGTGCAATTCAACCGGTGTAACAACTGGTTCAGTGAGAGTGCGCTTTGCGCTTTGTACGTGGCAAATGCGCGCTTTGCGGATGCACACAGCATTTAGAAAATACAATTTTTAGCTATAATACTTATTCTGCTGCATGAATTCTGCTTCATCCCTGGTGAGTAAAACAGCTGATGTGCGGCAAACCACTCTGCTGCGCAAATCAGCTGTGCTCAAAAACAAGGAAATAAAAGCACAGGAAAAGAACAGGGGCAGGTGGGCGGGGCCAAATGTTCACCAAAATTACCAGTTTGCCCGAACCGGTCCAAACCGGTAGAATCCCACCCCGGTTGACCCCCTCTTCTCCTCCAGAGAGAAGACACTCCAAAGCATTTGAGGGTCTCCTCCCCTCCAGTGACAGGGTGGCCCTTTCTATGCCCAGCCCTCTCCTAAGACCACAACCATACAAAGAAATACCATTTATTTATTTTTCCTTGGGCATCACAACATTCACATTTCAGCAGTTTCCCTTTCAAAGCCATTATCTGCTCCTGTGTCTACTGAGTTGTACCTTCCTAAGACTTGAGTACGCCTCCCTTTCCCACCCTAGCCCAAGGAAGTCCTCGTACCTTGATGGTAGCAATGTGGAATGGAGTAGCGATGCCAAAAACAGGCATGATGACAGTCTCATACTTCTTGTCGATGTAAATCTTCATTTCCCGAATGTAGGGTTCTTTAGGCAGCAGAGACGGGTTCTTATAGGACACGCTTGATCATGCGTGTCTATGAAGAAGCAGAAAGAATGGAAAAAACGGACAGGGTAGAAGGTTCCCACACATCTCCCACAGACCTCAGGGAATATGGCTTGCAGAGAGACAAGCAAGCTCAAGTATGGGGGGTCCTTGCTGCTCTAGCACTTGGCGGTTGTAGAGGTAGTCCTCAACTGACAACCAAAATTGAGCTCAAAATTTCTGTTGAGACATTCGTTCAGTGATCCATCTAATCCTAATCTGCATCACACAGACAGTACTGAACTATAGCCCAGCAACAACAGTCAATCAGTCAGTCTGAAAACAGACCATGACTCATAAATGTCCGAACCACATTTAGACTAATTTGCATCTTAAAAAAGGTATTTAAAGACCCTAACCCATCCTGGCCACAACGATAACACTTTATCATTCTGGTGGGTCAGGTGGTAGCAGCTTCAGCAGGTCGGGTCAGTGATCGTCTGGCCACAGCTCTCCAAGGAGGGCCTTCAGGTAGGGGTCTTTTTTGTTGATTGATGTTGTGGTCTAATTTGAGGGTGGTCACAAACCACGCTTGTATCCCTCTAATTTTGCAGGCCTTTTTTACTTCTAGGTCAATGGCGTTCTTGAAATAGTGCAAGATGATTCTTTCAGGCCAGTCCATAAGGTGGCTTGCGACCCTTCTAAAGTCCCATACAAAGTCTGATAAAGGTCGCTTGCCTTGTTTCATTTCCATTAATTTGTCTTCATTTTCCGCCACTCTGTCTGGACTCAAATCAATAAACGCGTTGACATTCTGTAGCTCTGGGGCTTGTTCGTAGTGCAATTGAGCCACCCAGTCAGAAACATCCTCCTCATTCATTCCATCTGTTATTGTGGTGACCAGATCATGCTCTGTTGCATATTGGCCTCCAAATTGCTCTATGTGAGACCAGATTTGAGTGAGGAAATAAGCAAAATGTTCATACCGTCCATCAAAATTGGCCTTGAACAGCATCTGGTCTGGTCTGGTCTGGGGGTGGGGGTGGGAGGTGGTATCACCCTGGCAACCGCAGGCTGAACCAGAATAAATGGAGCCTGATGAGGCATGTATCTGCTTTGGAAGGGTATTCTGAGGCCTGGCTGGGTTGGGGCTCTCTGAAAGAAGGGCCTCTGCAGGGTTGCTCCGAGGGAGGGTTGATTAGGGGCCTCCCATGAAGAGGCTGGTTGTTGCCTTATTCCCTGTGTGGGGAAAGGGGGAGTGGCTGCTGCCTGCTGCCTGTGCAGATCCCTTTGCTGGGAAGGGATCACTGATTCTCTTTGGGGCCAGGGTGTTCCCGGCGCTGGCATCCACTGGCACTGGACCCACCCTTGGCCAGGATAAAATCCCCACCCTGGAGGGATACCCTCTGGAGGAGGTAATCTCCTTTCTGGTTGTGTGGGGGGAGGACTGGCAGTTCATAATATACCCATTGTAGTCTGTGTCTCCTGTCTCTCCTTTGAAATTCGATCCTGCTGGGCTGGGCTGCTTCGCTGGCCATCTCCAACTGATACCAGTGTGAATTCCCCTTCCCTCCTTAAACTGGGGAACGTAAACATGGTCTGCATTATGCTCCAGCTTGCCTGAAGTTTGTGGCTTTGAGACATAACTTTCCACCTTTAGCTGGTGAAGCTGTTCTGAGATTCCTGCCAATGATTGGCTTTGGGATGTAATCCCCTGGTTGCCATCTTGGGAGGCGTCTGATGCAATTGGGGCTCCACACCTCCAATCTGCCTCCCTTGCAGTATATAGAGGGCTTGAGAAAGAGATTTGTGCCAGCAGCTTTTCTTCTGGTCCTGTCTGACAACTCCCCCATGAGTCTGATCCTTTGGGCCAGGCTCCTAAATCTTGTTTCTCTTCTGCATGCCTCAATCTCCTCCAAAGGGGGGCTGGGGGATTCAGCTAATCTTCCAGAGATCCCCCACCAAGCCCCTTCTGTCTCACCTTCCATCTTTGCTGATTCTTCGTACTGATCCATTCCTGGAATCAGTCCTGGGGTTCAGCAACCCCTAACAGCTCCCCTCTTTGGAGAGCTGGAAGTTGTTAGAGTTTCAAAATAATGTCAGCATTCCAAGGAACCTCTATTCCAATCAGTAACTCCGAGACAAGCATAACCTCAAAAGTGCCTTTATTAGAATCGCACCTGGCACATCTGTGGAATTTCAAAACTAAAAGTTTCCCGGACTTCCCACAATGTCCCAAACAACAACCCATCATCCCCTTCTTTCTCATCATCGCACCACATGAACCAATCCCAAAGTAAGTTCCTTTTTGTTTCTGCAACACGCTCTATGACCTTGAACTAACAAAAGAATTCTGCCAATGGGCGGAGCTGGTGTAGCAGCAAGACGGAGGTGATTTCAGATTTCACCGCTGCAGGATGGTCCCCCGGGACCTAAGCTGACTCGTAGGGTCGGTGAATGATTGGGGCACTTCCTATTGATCCCAGGGACATCGCAAAGTCCCTGGTTGACCCAGGACAGCCCCTTTGCCAGCAGCGGATTGAGCCAGCCATCAAGATGCTGAAGCTGTGACAGCTCCGGAAGAACGAGATTGGAAGAATTGTGTCGGTCGGTGAGATGGATTTTTCTATTTTTTCTTTTCTTTTAGAGAACACCCTAGTAATTTTAAGTGAGTCTAAAAGTTAAGGTTGCAATGGAGCAGGCGGCGTGAGTGATTTTGTTGGAGATTAAGGAGATTTCTTCTTTTTTATGGTCTACAAAGGCTTTTTCCTTTTTCCCTTTCTTTTTAGTTTTCTAGATCGTCTGTGTTCATATATGTTTCTTTGGATTTTGGATTTTAATATACTTTGATCTTTCCTTTTGCTTCTTAGTGTAAAAATATGCTCTTCTGAGGTTTTTTTCTTTTTATCTCAAGAAGGCAAAGGAAGCGATACTTTATTATGATCTATTTGACACAGCAGAGAAGTGAAAGTTGGGAAAGAAGCACAGCACTGCCACCCAGAGGCCTGTTTTTCTTTAAAGATATACAAGAATCAACTAAAGGCTCTGCTATGAAGATTAGATAGAAAGTGCTGAATTGTTTACACAGGTGCTTTCTGTAAACTATTGTGTATTGGAGCCTGGATCTGAAACTAAAGGATGAAGTGACCTTGGAGAATACAAAATATAAAGAGCTGAAGCTCTCTTTTTCTATTAAGCCTTGGATATCAAGTGGTGGCAGTTGATTAAAGAGTCACTGTGTCTTTTTTTTTGTTTCTGCTTCCCATTGCTTGGAATTTACTCTCTATAATTAATTTTCAATTTTTATTTTAATACATTTTTATTTTTAATGTCTACCTTTTCTTTTTTTACTTTTTTTATTATTGGTGTTCTCTTTTTTAACTCCAATTTTTATTTTTTAAGTGTTATCTTCTTTTTCCTTTTTTATTTCTTGGGTCTGAAATAAGATACACAAGTATTGGTTTTTTCTTTATTATTATTATTGCTGTTGTTTTTATTTTTATCTTTACTTTTACCTTTTTTAATTTTAATTTTTGACTTATTATTGATATTTTTGGATTACTATTCTGTTTTTTCTTCTTTTTTCCTTTTTGTCTTCTTTTTCTTGTTTTTTCATGGATATCCTTTTTTATTAGAAACCTCCTCTCTACAGAAGGCTACTTCCTTTTTCCTTTTTCTATTATTTTCATTTTTATTTTTATTGGTTTCCCTCGTTTGGAACTTTTTTTGTAATAATGAGTAGAAGACCTTCAATTCCACAAGTAACAACTCCCGCATTGACAGCATCACAGCAAGAGAAGGAAAAAGAGAAAGAAGATATGATGCAGAAGATATTACAAGCGGTAAATGAGAATGGAAAAAGAATAGAGAAAATGGAACAGAAGTTGGACAAGACAGATGAAAATATAAAAGCCCTACGAGCAAACAATGGAGAAATATGGGGAGAGGATTAAGAAAATTGAGGAGCAGCAAGAACAAAAAGACAAAGAAATGGGGAGTTTCAATACCAGATTAAATGAAGTTGAGAGGATCATAATGAGTCATTGAGAGAAATAGACAGGTCAGAATTTTACTTGAGATTTCAAAATGTGGAGGAAGAGAAGGGTGAAAACCTGCTGGAGAAAATGGCACAGATATTGGCAGAATTGTTAGAAATAACGGAAGAGAAGATGAGAGATGGAATAGATGAAATATTTCGTTTCTATACAAGATATGCAATGAGGAATAAACTTCCAAGAGAAATTCATATTAGATTTACTAAGAAGAGCATTAAATCACAAATACTGCAAGCAGCTGGAGACAAGACATTGAAGCACAATAATAAAGATATTACGGTACTAAAACAGGTACCAAGAAAAATAAGAGAAAGTAGAAGAGAATATGCGTTCTTATCGAAAGAACTGTTGAGGAGGGGAGTAAATTACAGATGGTTAATACCAGAAGGCCTTCTGTTCGTGTGGCGGGAACAAAGACATAGAATTGACACAGTGGAGAAAGCAGAACTTTTTTATGATGAATATTTTAGAGGAAAGGAGGGAAATGGAAGACAAGAGGAACTGATTGTGGAACTTTCAAAGGAACGTGCAGCAACAAGTGAAGAAGAACAACAACTTGGGGTGGTAGGTGGTGTATCCAGAGAACAAAGAGAAGTTAGATTGACTAGAGCAATAAAACCCTCATACAAGACTTAAAATGGATGAAAAAAATTGATTTTGATGAATATAAATGGACTTAATTTGATTGCTAAAAGAAGGAAAATATTTCATAAATTAGAGAAATTAAAATTTGATATAATTTGTCTACAAGAGGTTCACATTAAAAAACAACATGAATATGTATTGAGACAAAGAAAGTTAGGGAAACTATTTACTTCAGTGGCACAATGTAAAAAGAGAGGAGTGGCTCTGTACATTAAAGACACAATTACTACGGAACTGATTCACACAGATGAGGACGGGAGGATTTTAATGGTGGAGATAATGGATAACAATGTTAAAACGCTTTTGATAGCAATATATGCACCAAGTGAGAATCAAGAAGAATTTTATAAGAAATTACATCAAAAACTAACTGAACTGGACTATGTAAATATTTACTTGATGGGAGATTTTAATGGGATAATCAATGATCAACTGATTACAAATCAGAAAGAACTAAAAAGAAAGTTAGAAGAAAGCTACTTAAGTCCTTTTTTCAAATGACAGAAAAAATGAACATTAAAGATATATGGAGAGAGAAATATTGGAAATAAAAAAATTACTTTTTATTCAAACAGGCATGAATCATGGTCAAGAATAGATATGATATGGGTATCCGCAGACATGCTTCCTAATATAAAAGAAATACAAATAGGAACTGGGACTTGGGTGGATCATAATCCATTGACAGTTGTTTGGAAAGGACAGAAAAGAAGATCTAGATGGACATTAAATAATATGATTTTGAAAGAAGAAGAGTTCAGAAAGAAAATTGAGATAGAGCTTGTTTTTGTTAAAGAAAATAAAAAAGAAGACACATTATTGCAAATTCTGGGATGTGAAGGCTTATACAAGAGGAATAATAATTGACTATACAAGGAAAAGGAACATCAAACAGAAAAGGATATTTAAAATATTGGAAGATGATTTTATAAAATTAGAAAAAGAACTACAACAATCACGAAAGAAAAGACATTAAAATGAAAACGGATATGATTAAACATAAAATGTGTTTAATGGAAAAGGAAGAATTTGCTCAAAAGATTAAAGGTGTTAAACAAAATTATTTTGAAAATGCGAATAAACCAGGAAGATGGCTAGCCTATAGACTTAGAAAGGAAAGGGAAGCAAAGAAACTTAGCCAATTAATAGATGGAAAAGGGAATGTTCAATATGGGAATGTTGAAAAGAAAAGAATTATTTGAGATTACTATGAAAAACTGTATTCTCAAGAAGACACCACAGAAGAAAAAATTAAACAATATTTACAAAAGGCAAGATTACCACAAATACCTAAAGATATTGAAACAATGTTGGAAGGGAATATAACTATGATGGAATTGACAGAAGCCCTGAAGAAACAAAAATACAGGAAAGCACCAGGTCCAGATGGCTTACTGCTGAATTTTTTTAAACAAATTTTATTCACTTTTAACCATTTTAAAACAGCTCTTCAGTAGATGCATGTCTCCCCGGTCGCCACTTTTACATGTAAATATGACAGTAGATCTATATTCATTTTAAACATTTAACTTCCTATTTTATCCCATTTTTTACTTATTCCATTTTAGCAGACAAAGGGTCAGACTAATCCTAATTCAAATCTTAATTCTTCAATCTGTATAACCCCCAGTTCATTTCATTACAATATATATATATATATATTAAAAACATCATTTATAAATCTTACAAATAACAATACATTTGCCCATCATATTAAAGATAAAGTTTATTTATTTATTTATTTATTAATGAGATGGTATGTCAGCCTATCTCCTAAGACTCGGCGGCTCACAACTAAAAACAAGAAAAGAATTAAACTAACAAGCCCCATTAAGATACAATTACATAAATACATGATAAACCATAATAAAACCACTCCCCCAAAGGGTCATATAGCCCGGCTTGGTTAAATAACCAGGTCTTCAATTCACGG